>JBCEWC010008503.1:0-19883 GCA_038996855.1 Solanum aculeatissimum | reverse complement strand
GTAGAGGCTTGTTGGACCATTCTAGACTCTTGTACGTTGACTTGCTATGTTGAACAATTGGTTATGTAATACTATGCATATTTAGCCTTGATTATGGAAATTGTCTTTTATCATGCTTATGACTCGTATGTTGGGAATTGTGAATGATAATGTGCTTATGTGGTAAGTTCCATAACCCCGGTGTGCCCCCATAACTTGAGTCCTACTTACTCGTCCCCTTAGAGATTATTGCTATGTGCTATGTGTATACATGTTTGTCCCATTCCCGGTATTATCCCCATAGCTTGTGTCCTAAGTCCCAAATCCCTTATAGCTTATGTGTTATGTGTCTAGCTTCGCTTCCGAACCGATAATGTGTGTAATGATGCTATGATGGCTTGATCGAGAACCTTCAGTTTCTCTTTCGCCATGTCACATCGAGGCCCCCTATCCGGATCGTGACAACATAAGATAGATGAAGGTGGGTTTTTCCCTTGAAGTAAATGGCTCACCACTAGTAACAATCCAAGATCACCAAGCTAAGCGTCCAAAGGTGGATAAATATCATCTCCGGCCCCTACATGGTTAGATCATGTAGATAAAGAGTATGGATTAACACATATAATGCACTAAGTATGCAGGCATGCAATGCATATGAACATGAACCAACAAAATAAGTTAGATGACAAGGGCACATATATATAGAAGGAGAATATAGGAAAGAATAGTATATCAATATGCCATGAAATCCGCGATGCATGATATGCCATAATGCTTAAAGTATAGAGAAGAGATGTAACCGACATCACAATCCATGCGAGCCAATACATGAACTCCCGATGTCAAGCCCCCGTATTGAGATTAGGGTGACTACTTGCTTATGACTCGGTCATTTCAGCGTGATGGCCACCTTCCTTATGACCCGGTCATTTCAGCGTGATTTTCAAGTCATATCATATCAAAAATACCTATGGTGGCACATAGTTTAAGAGAAAGAAGTGGGACCCTTGGGGATAGCCCACTTACTACTCCAATTCCATCAGTGCTCGGTCGTCATCCCACAAGAATACGTATACATATACATGCTTTCAAATTAGGATAAGTAATTTAAATCAATGCAATGCAAGGTTGGGCTAAAAATCCAAATCGTAATTCAAGTCTTTTCATACTTAGGCTAAAAAGCCAAACAAGAGTTCAAGCAACACATACAAGGGTAAATGCATAGAAGTAGCTCATTCAAGACAAGTGCAAGATGGTGTAATCACCCAATTATGCCCAAAAACCAAGTCAAGACAAGATGTGATCACATTTATGTCATATCCCATGTCGTTCAAAATCAAGTCAAGTCAAGCTAAGGTGGGACTAAGCCTATATCAAGAGTTTCATCAAAATCAAGTTTCAAGTATGCATATGTCAAGAATGGTGATGAGAGTAGCATGGGAGATTAGAATTCATAATTTAAACTCATAATAGAAAGAATCCATATGAAATTCAAAGTTAAATCAACAATTAAAACTCAATTACCATTGCCTATGCATAGATTTAAAGCTTAAAGGGACATGCATAATTGAACCTTTATAAAACAAATGGTATTCAACAAATTAGGGCTTAATTCACTTTAAAATCAACGATTAAATATAGCTCATACTTCAATTTAATCAAAACAATAATGAATTTAAAGACCCATATTTAAAGAAGCATAATTTCATAAAATCAATTGAAGAAATTCATTTGGAGCTTCATGGTTGAAAGGAACCATGAATAAATTCCCACATACCTTGATAATCAAGAAGCTTTAGAGAGAAGACAGATTGAAGAAGAAGACTCCTTTGAATTCCAATTCTAATTTTCAAGCCACACTAGGAAGAAAGCCCTTGGAAGAAATAGTTTTGAAAATAATTCTAAGTGTTGGAAGAATTTGAATTGAATGAAGGTGTATAGGCTAATTCAGGGGTTTAGGAGGGCTTAGGAAGACTAAAACGTCCTTAGGAATAACCAAAATTACAATTAAATCATTAATGAAACGGTGATAAAAATCTGCCAACGTCACCCTCATGACAACGACACGGACCATGTAGTGGTCACACGGACCATAACTCCTCCCGTGAAGCTACACTTGAAAAATAATTTATCGACGAAGATCCGAGATGGTAATCCCATACTTAGAAAACTTTTGCTCCCGCAGCCATACGGTAGGCTTCACGGTCTGTGAGGCTACACACGGACCATGAACTGGTCCATGGAGCCTCACTTGGTCCATAGTCTTGGTTGGCACCTTCACATAGACTGGTTCACGGGCCTTGAGGCCTCACACGGTCCGTGAACCCCATTTTTTCGTTGATGCGATTTCTGGAATGTTAACCTTATACATAGAATCAATACTTAGGTCAAGGGCATCCCGAAACACCTTACCACATCTCGTGAGAGGTCACACAGGCTACTTCATAGACCATGAGGTGACACACGTCCCGTGAAGGCCACCATGAGGCAAATCCTTAACCAAATTTCCAGAAACAGATTCCTATGCAGGTAGTCTCACCAAAAAGGCTATAACTTCTTAATCCAAACTCTGAATCAAGTGAAACCAAGTGCGTTGGAAAGATAAATCAAAGAGCTTCAATTTGATAGGTCATGACCCTCCCATTTCTACCATTGCTAAGATATATGGCCATTTAAAGTCAGTACTTCCACCAAACATCAAGCAGAACTTAACCAATGCGATTTTCTTGAATGCGGCCACTCAAGAGAGACTCATGAAGCTCAATAGCCAACCATGATAGGTTCAAATAAGATCTAAATCAACATTACAAGATTAAAAAAATTCTGGGTTGTTACATATAAATACCCAAGGTTGCTAAATGAGCCAAGTCAAGACAAGATCTGATCACATTCTAGTCATATCCCATGTTGTTCAAGATCAAGTCAAGTCAAGTCAAGGTGGGACTTAGCCCATATAAAGAGTTTCATCAAAATCAAGTTTCAAGTATGCATATGCCATGAGTGACGAGAGGAATGCATGGGCAATATAGATTCAAACTTAAATCAACAATATAATATGAAATTCAAGTAAAATCCATGAGTAAATTCACATTCAAATCACAATTTAGATTACCTATGCTTAAATCAAGATTTCAAGGAACAATGCATATTCAAATCTTCATAATGTTCATGCAATTTAATATTTTGGGGCTTAATTCACTTTAAAACATCAATTAAACATAGCACACAACTCAATTTTATCAAATAAACAATAATCCAAAAGACCCATAATTAAAGTAAGCATAAATTTCATATTAAAGAGTAAAAGAGATTTGGAGTCTTCATGGTTGAAAGGTTCCATAAATCAATTCTCACATACCTTTGGTAGCCAAGAAGAAATAAGAAAATTTGGTGAATAAGGAAGGCCTTCCCTTGATTCCCAAGTCAAGTTCCCACAAGAGCCTTGAAGGAATTATTAAGAGAGTTTGAATATAATTCTAAGTGTTTGAATGAAGTTTCAATGATGGTGAATGAATATAGTTCAAATTAGAGGCTTAGGAGAGTATAGGATGTCCAAAATGACCTTAGGAAATAGTTAAAATTATAAGAAAACCATTAATGAAACAGAATAAAAATTATTGCCAAGGGTCCCGTGAAGTGGTTATACGGTCCGTACAAGGTCACACAGACATATACCCGTCCATGAAGTCATCCTTAGAAAAATTTCCACTGACAAAGGTTCGAGACAGTAATTTCATACTTAGAATACTTTCACTCTTATGCCCATATAGGAGGCTACACGGACTGTGAACTGGTCTGTGGCACCTCACTTGGCCAATTTCTAGCCAAGATTTAGCACCATGAAGCAACACGACTCGTCAAGGCTCAAACGGCCTATGAGGGCTTCCGTCTCTTTGACGTGAACCCCGAAATGCTAACATTATATTTAAAATCAATCCTTAAGTTGAGACCATCACAAAACACTTTACCACGCCCCATGGGAGGTCATACAAGACCTCCACACGGACCGTCTAAAGGCTCACAACCCGTATAAGGTCCCGTGGTGCCATGCCTTAGCCAATTTTCACATTACATCCCTGTGCAGGCAGATTTACCAAAAAGGTCATAACTTCTTCATTTGAACTTTGAATCAAGTGAAACTAAGTGCGTTAGAAAGATAACTCAAATAACTTCAATTTGATAGGTCATAGACCACCTAGTTCTTCTTGTGCTAAGAGATATTACTAGTTGAAGTCAGTATTTCCACCAATCCTCATGCAAAACTTACCCGAATGAGTAATCAAGACTTGACTAGTAAGACCCAAAATTTCCATAATTCATTTAAGATGAGCTAAAAACCAGCGAGTCAATCATAGATAATCTTCAAAAAAAATTTAGATCATTACTGGCTAATATTGAATTTTATAGTCCGTGTGATTATTCTGATAGAAGACTATACAATTAATATATTTTAAAATTCTCTCCCTTTTTTGATATCACAAAAACATTATACCCATTTCAATATTTCTTCCAGGTTTTCTCAAACTCCTTCAATGGAGGTTGTCTAAATTTTATAATCATTGTCCAATTTCATCACAAGTCCGATGAAGCTCAAAAACAGGGAGATGAGTATATTGAAATGGGTTTTCGAAATGTTGAATTTTGAAGCAATTAAAGGAAATCAGTAAGAAGAAAAATTGAAGAGTATAAAATCAAGATTTGGATCTTCAAGATTATTCACAAATTCTTTAAGTACATCTAGAATAATTTTGAGGTACTAGGCTTGCTTATAAAGTACATCAATAGTGACTTTTCGTTAGCTTTTTGATGTGGGGAATCGAAAGTTTGACAAAATTTAAGAAAGAGGCAAGTTTTGGGGGAAGCTATGAGCTTTGAGAGATCCAAATATGGAATCGTATGGCCAAAAGATAATCATGAAGATACTATAATATGTAACTATTTGCCATTTTCTGCATTGTTGTGCGATAAGAATATCTAGTAGTACTTCATGAATTTCAAGAGACCAAATAAAAAAGAAAGACAGAAAATCAAATGAATATACTCTACATAAAATATGGTCTGGGCAGCAAAGAAGAAATCAATGAAGAAGAAAGCAAAAAAAAAATAAACAAGAATTAAGAAAAAAACTTACGATCATGTAAATTGGAACTACTTCCGCAATATACTAAGGCAAATGGGATTTGGAGCCAAATGGATGAAAGTTTGTATCAAAATAATTAGATTCTCTATTCTTGTAAATGGTGAGCCTGTGATATTTTTGCCTCTGAAATGAGAGAGACAAGGAGATCCACTCTCCCTTCCTGTTTATTTTATCTAAGGAAGAGTTTGACAGTATGATGAGGATTGCAATATTGAAGAGTTGGATCAGAGGTTTCAAGATGAACAACAGAATTAGAGAGGGAAGGAGACATGCCATCTATTATATGCAGATGACACCATCATATTTTGTGAGCCATTAGTGGATCAAATTTGGTTTATCAGACTAATCCTGACACTCTTTGAGGGTGTTTATAGTTTAAGAGTTAACTGGGGAAAGTAGCCTTTTTCATGTTTTGGAGATTCCTCAGATCCAGAGTTTGACCAACATACTAGGATGAAGAATAAAAAAACTATCAATTACTTATCTTAGTATCCCCTAGGTTATAAACATAAAGTACTAGAGATATGGTATAGGATTTTAGAGAAAACTAAGAGGAAGTTAGTCGAGTGGAAGGCCCAATACCTATTAATTAAGGGTAGATTGATCTTGAATTTTTTTTCCTTTATTCATTACCTACTTATGTGATGTTACTATTTCCAACTCCAGCAAAGGTGGTGAAAAAATTGGACAGGATGAGGAGGAAGTTTTGTGGGAAGGGAATAAGAAGAGGAAATACTACTATTTGATGAAATTGAAAATAGTGTTGCTTAGTAAAAAAGATGGGGGACTGGGAATCAGAAATCTTAGGCTGCAAATGAGAGTCTTCTTCATTGAGGACAAAGCTCTTAGAAGGAAGTCATTGTGTCTAAGTATAGTAAAGGTAGTCCATGGTCCACAAAAATGGTAAATGATTGTAACACTCTACATGTTAAAAATTTTGAAAATGGAAAAATTGCACAAAAAGATTTTGAACTGGGCTGGTGTTACGAGCCAATCTATGGCTCATGGATTGAACCACGGGTCATAGACAGGCTTCGTGGTTGAGGTTCAGAAGTTGGTAAAACTATTGGTCACTAGACATCATTGTACGAAGGACTCTATGAGTCGTACTTAGGAATATGGTCCGTGAATAAGACCTTGAAGGATAAAATGTTTTCTAAGTCTTGGAGGTATCTACGGTCTGTAAATAGAACTACAGACCATACTGTTAGCTCATGGTTTTGAAGGTGAAATTTCAAGTAGCTAAAATTCTATGACATGAAAAGCAGGAAGGCCAAGTATGATTCATACTTTAGTCTACAACCTATAAATAGTGGCTCATAGATGGGTCCGACGGATTTTAAGTGAAGGACTCTTTGGTCATTTTCGATCCATTTAACTCTTAAACTACATCATTTTGATCCTATTAACTAACTTAACCAACTCAAACCCTATAAAACCTATTTATTCTAATTTATTCACTCTCAAAATCTCTTCCAAAGTTTTTAAATTTTCTCTCTCTAAGCAAGGTCTCCATTATAGCTAGAGTTTCAAGATTTTGCTGAGGATCCCAAGGTTTAATCACTCTAATTGTTAGAACGTTTTACTTGAAGTATGTAGGGATTCATTCATGGACTAGATCATCCATAATGCTCAACTTAAATTTTTTTTCTTCAAGTTTAAGCATGATTTTCTATGAGTTTTTATGATTTTATTCTAGTATAAATGCAAGAATTTTAGAGTAGAGTAACATGATTGAGCACTTACACAGATGAATTTAAGAATATGAAATCCAACTCTTCAATTAGTAACACAAGGTTGAATTAAGAACACACAATAATATTTTTTTACTCAAAATATGATAAATCGTAAGTGTATTCTCTAAAACCTTGCTCAGACTTCGTGACTCCTAGAAACATAATGAAAAATAACCTAAAAGCCTATTTAAAATGTGTAAAATACAAAACTAAAATGGAATAGGAAAATTGTGTCAGAACACTCTATGGGCAGGTTCACAACTCGTGCATTAATCTACGACTTGTATGTCGGGGTTTCATGGACTGCAACTGGATTCTAGAAACTACTTCTACGAGACCTTTCCATGGGCCGTGTAAGATTCTATGGCACGTGGGGGTTTCGTCTGATGACCTTTCAAAACTTCTCCACTTTATGATCTCCAAGACACGATCAAACTCTACGACTCGCGGATTGATCTACGACTCATTTTCTTCCTTCGTAGAGTTTAACTCAAAAATTCACCCCTCACTAGAAATTGCTATGAGACCCCATCTACGGCCCGTGAAAATTTCCAAGACCCGTAAAGGGTTCCATGGATCATCAAAATTTACTGCTTCAGCTCCCTTTGCCCAAAAAACTATGCCAACACTAAAATCCTGGAAAACAAACATAAAACATAATCAAACCTACTAACATCGCTATGAGAACAGACAAAAATTCCAAGTTTTAAACTTCAAAAGTACTGCATTTCAGCAACACATCAACACCCTCAATTTAAAATTGTTGCTTATCCTCAAGTGATAGACTTAATCTATATAAGCAGTACAAAGACACACAGACTTCAATCCAATGGCACGGACTTTATCAAAATCCAACATAGACACCCATACCTTTTTTCAAATACATATCAGATAGTTATCCAACAAACCAATGTAGATCAATACACCTAACAGTGAAAATATGACAAGTCATGCAATCATAAATAAGCAACACCCACTGACTTAGTCAGATATCAACAATGCAACGTAAGTGCTCTCATGAAAAGAAGTCTCATTCCTCACTCCGGATGATATTTTCAAATTCAGTACTTGGGATAATACAACAACACTCACTCTCACAAATGATATTCAAATATTGTGACCAATACCATAGGCTTGGCCCTATACTCACGACTAATGCCTTTGACTAGTTAGACCAAAATCACTTTAAGACTTTCTAGGCTTGTAACGTAGGCTCAAGGGGCTTTGGTGGGATATTTTAGGAATATAGTAACTGATGGCCCTCCTTGACACTGCATTTTCTACACTTTTGCCCTACCAACCTTTCTTTTTCTCATCCCCCTTTTTCTCACTTTTCTATGCTTTTAGGGTGCTTTGTCTTATTCTGCACAATGCCTTTAGTTTTTCAAATTTATTTCCTTCTTAGAGCACTAATTAGGCATTTTTTTTATTTTTCTCGCACCTTTTAGCAAATTTTCCTCCCTTTTTTTTGTTTCACTAGTTTCCTCCTCTTTACATGATTTTCCTATCTATTCTTAGAACCAGGGCCTCTTTTGGTAGCCACCCTCAACTTAAGATTTTTGCTTTAGCCGAGGTGCACAATGTTCAAGGAAGGACCAGGGCCAAGTTTAGGACTTATCATTTATTAAGGCAAAGTTACTTGGGTATTTACAAAGAAATAAGTCTATCCAAGACTCAACCACAGAGATCAAAGGATATACAACATATTTGGTCCGTTATTTAGGCTAAGTGGACTATTAAGAACAACAACCTAAGATCCTTTCCTAATGAACTAAACTACAGTCTAAGTCAGAGTAATAAGGTAAATTCTGAATTGAAACACATTATATGAATCATGCAATTTAAGCTCACTTACACATGGCACTGCATACATGTCAACACAGACTATTTAGATCATGCCTTTTATCATAATTTAGCCTAACTATCAGAACAAGCACTACCAAACAACTAATCATGCAAGGTCTATCAAGAATAACTAATAAAAAATCTGGTAGGTATCATTTTTCAATAAAAAACATAACTATGCTATCATTTTCAACAAAAATATAACTATGCCATAGATATAGGTACTTTATGCTACTAATAGTATCTAAACATCCTAAACATGTTGGTTCAACAGAAAGTAAAAATCCACAAGAAAAAAGAACACAGGCAAGAAAACCCTTTGGATAAAAAATTAGGATAGTCATAGGCCAAGACTACTCAGACTTCACTGAGGCTTATAATGACCCACACCTCATCGAAAAGTCTGTGCATTGAACTCAATGCACACAAAATATCATAAGCAAAAAATGGGGTCAAAAGTAAACATACCTGGGTACCCAAGAACCTCACTCCTCTTGGGTTGCCTCCCAAGTTTTGCTTGATTTAGTATCACGACATGACTTAAACCATCTGATTACTCAGACTTTATCAATGGACCATACTTCTATCTTTAGCTCGTCTGACCTCTTCATTGATTGACAGATTTTGAAGACAACTTCTTTGTCATTCAATCTAAACTTGTGTTGGTCGGATTCTATATCCATTAGGGCTCGCCCAGTGGCTAGGAAAAGCCCTCCCACGATGATCGGGACTTTAAAGTTGACCTTGCAATCTAGGATCATAAAGTGTTCGGGAAATATGAACTTATCAACTTTGATGAGGACTTTATAAAGTATTCCTATAGGCTTCTTCATCGTTCGGTCAGCCATCAACAATCTCATGCTCGTCGGGGTAGGGGCTGCCAGACCAAGTTTCTTGAAGATCACAAGGGGCATCAAATTTATGTTGGCATCAAGATCACACAATACCTTGCGAACTCCATATCACTTATGGTGCAGAGAATGGTGAATGCTCCTGGGTCTTCTCATTTCTGCACCAAGGACCTAATTGAAATGGAACTACAATGTTGGAGCTCTTGTGAGAGATCCTGACTCACAATATACTTTTTGGTAACCAGATCCTTCATAAACTTGGCGTACCCGGACATCTTCTCTAATGCTTTAATGAATGGGATATTTATAGAGAGCTACTTCAACATAAAGAGAAAGTTTTTGAACTTACCTTCCTCCTTTTTTTCTTTAGTATTTGAGAGAAAGGAGGAGAAGGATGAGAAATGGGTCTCAACTATTTTGGCGCTACGTCACTTTCCTCATTTTTTGCATGATCATCTCCAATACTAGTCTTCCTGTTTACAATACTCTTATTACGAACATCACCGTAATCCAATGGCATTAGAGGTTCAATGGTCTTCTTTCCACTGCGAGTTTTGATTGCCATACACTGACCCTTATTCTTAGGATTTTGCATTGTGTTAATAGGCAGTGCACCTTTCTAGCGTTGGTTCAACTGAGTTGATATCTGGCTGAACTATTACTCTAGTTGCTTAATCACCACAGAGTGAGACTCAATCCTTTGGTTGATTCTGGAGATGTTAGACTTCATCCCTTTTAGTGTCTTATCCTGTGCATCAACTTTCTTCAACAACCGGTCAAATATCCCCTCAATACGAGAGGAGCCAACTCTAGAATCCTGATTGTGTGGTGGAATATACGAATCATTTTTGAAGCCATCTCTGTGACCCCATTCAATATTTTTGTCTGATCCCCTATTCCTATCAGAATAGCCTCTTCGTTGTTATCTCTGAAGGTGCCATTTCTCCCAAAGTTTTGACCTTGGTTCCCTTGGTGCCAATAGTCCTAATGGGACCCTTGGGCATTGGTCTGAAAACCCGCCATCTGATCAGCAACAAAACACGTGTCCTTCTGATAATAAGGCTCCTTGTACATGGGTGTATGTGGAGGTTGATGTGCTATAACATTTACTCATTTCAGATTCTGCTTCATCAATAACTCCATATTGGTATTGATTTGTGCAAGTTCTTACATCACTTCCTCACTTGCTTGTGTCTACATCAGACTAGTACTGACAGAGAATGATCTCCTTATGGTAGACTTATCCTTCATTCCTTATGCACGGTTTGTTTTGACCACTCTTTCAAGCCTCTCAGTAACCTCCTGGAGTAGACGATCTATAAATGAGCCCCCTATAATAGTAGCAACAATGCTTGGCCATTCTCATCAAGGGCTTTATAGAAGATCTCAACCAGGGCTTTGCCAAAGATCTTATGGTCAAGGACATGTCTCAGACATTTAGTGAACCTCTCCCATGTAGCACCGATCAAATCACCTGTTATTTTTTTGAAGTTGTTAATCTCAATCTTCAATTTTAGCTTCTTCAAGATGGGAAAAAACCTTTCCAAAAAGGCCTTCTACAATTCTGCCCAACTGGTGATCAAACTTTATGGGAGGTCAGATAACCATAACGTTGAATTACCTATAAGAGAAAGCGGAAAAACATGGAGCCCCAATGGAATTCATGTACAGGTTTTGATTTCCCATCATACTCTTATAGACAAACACAACGTTGTGTACATGGTTATATGGATCCTCTGATGGTAGGCCCGCGAACAACCCGTGGTTCTATAGTATCTGTAACATCCCACTCGACACAACAAACTTAGTGTCATCCAGCAGTGGAGGTAACACAATAGCTCCCATGACATCCATCACCATAGGGTCAAGCCGATATTGGTTCCATTGATTTGCTGCAGCTTGCATACCCTGTGGTTATGGATTTAGCAGAGGTGGGCTTTCGTCGTTCAGATTAAGTGCTGCATTCACCACATCACCAACAACATTGTTTGCATTATCCTGGGCCATCCTCCTTAGTGTTCTTTGGATCTATGGATCCAACGGAGCCAAGGGATTGCCTCGACTTCAAGTGTTGTGCATATACTACACCTGCACATAAAAGCAAAAATAAAAAAATATAAAATTAGTAAAATAAAGATTAAATCCCCCAAAATAACTTAAATTAACTAACTCTAGCCTTATTCCTCGGCAACAGCGCCAAAATACTTGATGTCGCTCAAGCCACACCTCCTTTTTGAGGTAAAATGTTCATTTTCAAGTAAATAACCTAATAGAGGTTAGGGTCAATCCCTCAGGGAATATGGTAGACTCAAGAATTAATTCAATGTAAGTCAGGATAATTAACCTATTTATCTCCCAAGAAAAGGGGGATTTTTGTAAAGTAAAATTAACTAAACTAAAATAATGTAGGTGAGAAGAAATTAGTAGAAGAGCTAACTAGGGTAATGTATTCCCTATGAATCTCTAACTTGATATTATCGGATAAATACAACCTTTTCTAGCGTGTAGGTGTAGGACAGTAAGCTAGGTTTACCTAATCCTTTGATCCAACGAATAGATAAATTTCATCACGGAACTTGATCCATCTCCATAATGTTACATTACTAACCTTTACTTTTTATCCCAGTACAATCTCCCCTTTATTCAGTTCGGTTGATTATATAAGAACAATTCAATTGAATCCTGTTAATTAATTTTTTTTCTATTCATTACTTCCTTGATCCAACAAGTAACACTAGGTGAATTCTAACATAGGCCTTTGTTAAAAAGAAATTAAAGTGAAGAGGATTAATTAATACAACTTAACACACCTTCTAAGAATTACACATTATTCGATTTTACCTTATTAGTTCTTTATGGTTCCCACAATCCTAATGGTGGATTTAGCTATGCATGATCAAATAAATACAAGAATTATGGAGTAGAGTAACATAATTGAGCACTTACACAAATGAATCTAAGAATATGAAATCCAACTCTTCAATTAGAATCACAAGGTCGAATTAAGAACACACAATAATGTCTTTCCACTCAAAATATGATAAATCCTAAGTGTATTCTCTAAAACCTTGTTTAGACTTTGTGACTCCTGAAAACTTAATGAAAAATAACCTAAAAGCTTATTTATAACGTGTAAAATAAATAACCAAAACGGAATAGGATAACTATGTCGGTATACTCTACGGGCAGATTCACAGTTCGTGCATCAATCTGTGGCTCGCATGCTGGGGTTTTGTGGACTACAAATAGATTTGGAGACTACTTCTACGAGACCTTTCCATGAGCCATGTAAGATTCTATAGCCCGTGGGGATTTTCGTCTAATGACCTTTTAGAACTTCTCCACTTTCTGATCTTCAGGGCATGACCAAACTCTACGACTCATGGATTAATCTACGAATCATCTGCTTCCTTCATAAAGTTTAACTCAGAAATTTACCCCTCACTAGAAATTGCTATGAGACCCTATCTATGGTCCGTGAACATTTCCATGACCCGTAAAGGGTTCCGTGAATCATCAAAATTTTCTGCTTTAGCACCCTTTGCCCAAAAACTATGCCAACACTGAAATCTTGAAAAACAAACATAAAACATAATCAAACCTACTAACATCGCTATGAGAACAAACAAAAATTCCAAATTTTAAATGTTAAAAGTGCTGCATTTTAGCATCACATTAATACCTACATACTTAGTACATTCCACATACTAATATACACTCTTTGCCTACATAATCTAACCATGTAGGGACGGGTGATGACGAGACTATTTCTCTATTTTATGGCTAGTGTTGGACTTGATCATTGAAGATTGTTGGTGAGTTCTCATGCTTCGGGGACATGCCTTGTTCATGTTATGCCTTCCTATGTTAAGGCTTTATGATTTCATTGTTATTCTATCTTGAGGATGAGCTAATAGCATGTTCTAGACCACACAAAGATTCTATGATGTAGAGGCATGTTTTGAACTTATGATGTTATAATTCCCCTAAGGGAAACTATCACTTTGATATTGTTAAGTTCCTCTTGCTTACTTCTTTATGAATTACTGATCTTACCTTATGTATACTTATGATATGAACAAGAGACTTAGATGGGGTGTCTTCAGGTGTTAGATTTGTTGTGTCACAGCTAGGCCCTAGGTTCGGATTGTGACAAACTTGGTATTAGAACACAAGATTTGAAAGATTCTTAGGGAGTCTAACGCGTTGTGTCTAGTAGAGTCTTGTTTATAAGTGTGAAGTGTGCCACATCCTTGAGTGAGAAGCTATAAGACATTCAGGAAATCTTCACTTGTTTTGTGATCTATGTCGTGCCTTCAAGACTCTCATTCCCTAATTCTTGTCCTTTGATAATTTCAGAAAATGCCTCCACGACATGCTCCATTGCCTAGGAGATTCGATGCTAATGAGAACCAAGTTCCACTAGCTTCTCAAGTTTCTTAAGGCCCTCAAGTTCACCAAGTGACCAATGACAAGTTTAGAGCCGCTATTACTATGTTATCTCAAGTTGTTGGTTCTCCAAAGACTCCTACTCTGGCTTCAAGGGTGAGAGATTTTACTTGAATTAATCCTCCAAATTTCCATAATTCCAAGATGGATGAGGATCCACAAGAGTTTATTAATGAGGTCTATAAGATGGTGAAGATTATGGGGTTATCTTTCGAGGAGATAACTGAGTTGGCGGCTTACCAACTAAAAGGAGTCGCTCAAGTTTGGTTCACATAATGGAAGTTTGAAAGAGTTGAAGAAGTACCTATTGATTGGAAGATGTTTGAAGCTGCTTTTCTTAATCACTTTCACTTGAATTAAGGGAAGATAAAGTAATGGAGTTTATGAATTTGAAGCAAGTTTGTATGAATGTGAGGGAGTATGCCCTCACGTTCACAAAGTTATCTAAGTATGTTCTTTTTTTGGTTGCCGACTCTAGGGCCCACATGAACAAGTTCACCTTGGGTGTGTTCGATTTGGGGAAGATAGAGTGTAAGGCCATAATTCTCATCAAAGAAATAGATATGTTTTGGTTCATGACTTATGCCAAGCAAGTGGAGAGTGAAAATTTTCAAAAATAAGGATGAAGGAGTCCAAAAGATCTCGTTTTGATGGTGGATTTTTCATATGCTAAGTCTGGTGGTGATCGTTTCTAACAAGGCCAAGGATTGTCTAAAGGTGCTCCTAAAAGAATTGATAAGGATAAGGTGTCTAACCCGGAGGCTCAAGATGATGGTCCTAAGAGTGGTTGTGCTATTTCTACTAGGTGTGTGTGAGGAACCATGTTGGTGATTGCTGGAGAGGAACAAGTGCATATTTTAGTTGTGGAAAGATGGGTCACAAGATCTTTGAGTGTCCTAATGTTACTTATAAAGGTAGAGAAGGGAATCCTTAAGGTCAAATAGTTCAAAGAAGGCAAGTGCAACAAAGTGCCCAAGCTCAAGGAGGTGGTCCACAGAGCAACCAATTATATGATAGACAAGAGGTTAAGGAGTCTTTCGATGTGGTTATGGGTATGTTAAGAGGTTTTGATCATGATGTGTATGCTTTTCTTGACCCTGGTGCTAATATCTCTTTTGTCACTCCTTACCTTGCCATAAAATTTAATGTGTCTCCCGAAATCTTATTAGAACCTTATTCGGTCTATACTCCAATTGGTGAGTCAATCCTAGCCAAGAAAGTTTATAGAAATTTCCCCATGTTGGTCTTGCATAGAGTCTTTCCATGTGACCTTGTTGAACTTGATATGATCGATTTTGATGTAACTCTTGGTGTGGATTGGTTGTGTGCATCTTATGCTTCTATTGATTGCAGAACTCGTAGGGTCATATTACAAGTTCCTAATGAGTCCATCCTTGAGTGAAAGGGAGCTAATTTTGTGCTCAAGGGTAAGTTTGTATCTTATTTAAAAACTTTGAAAATGATTTCTAAAAGGTATATATATCATGTTGTTCAGGTCATAGATGTTGTGTCTAAGGTTCCTACTCTTGATTCGATTCCTGTAGTAAGTGAATTCCCCAATGTATTTCTTAATGATTTTCTTGGTATCCCACCAAAAAGGGAAATTCACTTTAGCATTGATCTTTTACCCAACATTTAACTTATATCTATACCTCCATATCGAATGGTCCCGATGGAGTTGAAAGAATTGAAAGAACAACTAAGGGACTTGCTTGATAAAAGGTTTATAAAGCCTAGTGTGTCTCCATTGGGTGCTCCTATATTATTTATAAGGAAGAAGGATAGTTCACTTTGGATGTGTGTGGATTATCATCTATTGAACAAAGTGACTATTGAAAATAAATATCCTCTTTGACGATTGATGACTTATTTGAACAACTATAAGGAACAAGCTATTTCTCTAAGATTGATCTTTTGTTCGGGTATACCCAATTAAGGGTGAAGGATGAAGATATTCCAAAGACAACATTTAGAACTCGATATGGTCATTTTGAATTCTTATTTATATCACTTGGACTAACCAATGCTCATGTCGCTTTCATGGATTTGATGAATAGGTTATTCAAACCGTATTTGGGCATGTTCGTGGTTGTGTTCGTAGATGATATATTGGTATATTCACGAAATGCAAAGGAGCATGAGGACCATTTGTGGATTGTGTTGTAAACGTTGAGAAATAGGCAACATTTTACCAAGTTTAGCAAGTGTGAGTTTTGGGATAAGGGACGTGGCTTTTCTTGGTCACGTTTTTGTGTGTGATGGCATTAGAGTTGATCTAAAGAAGACGGAAGTGATAAAGAATTGTCCTAGACCATTGTCTTCTTCAAACATTAGAAGCTTTTTGGGTTTGGCCGGATATTATAGAAGGTTTGTTGAAGGATTTTCTTCCATTGCTTTTTCTTTGACTAAGTTAACCCAAAAGAAGACGAAATTTCAATGGTTCGATGAATGTGAGAAAAGTTTCCAAACATTGAAATATCATATTACTTCATTCCTATCTTGACGTTGTTCGAAGGTCTGAATGGTTTTGTTGTTTACTGTGATGCCTTACATATAGGCTTGGGTTGTATTTTGGTGTAACATGGAAAGGTCATTTACTATACCTCAAGGTAGTTGAAGGTGTATGAAAGGAACTACCCAACGTATGATCTTGAGTTATTGACGGTTGTATTTGCATTTAAGATTTGGTGACATTATCTCTATGGGGTGCATGTTGACATATTCACTAACCACAAGTGTTTTCAATATGTATTTGCCAAAGAGATTTGAAACTAAGGCAAAAGAGATGGTTGGAACTTTTAAAGGTCTTTGATATGAGTGTGATGTATCACCCCGACAAGGCTAATGTTGTGGCCGATGCATTAAGTAGAATGTCTATGGGTAGCATTGTACATGTTACAAATGGAAAGAAAGAGCTAGTCAAAGAAGTGCACAGTTTGGCTGCTCGTTTGGGTATAAGATTGAATGGCTTAAACAATGGTAGTGTATTTGTACAAAATGGGGCAGAACCGTCTTTGATAACAGAGGTTAAAGCAAAATAAGACATGAGTCCTACTTTGGTTGAATTGAAGAAGTTGATGGGTGATAAGAAGGTTGAGGTCCTCCCACAATGGGGAGATGGCAAGGGTGGTTGTGTGTTCCTAATGTGCACAATCTAAGGGAAAATATACTTGATGATGTACATAATTCTAAATATTCTATTCATCTGGGATCCACCAAAATGTGTAGAGATTTGAGAGAGGTGTATTGGTGGAATGGTATGAAGAAAGACATAACAAGGTGTGTGATGAGGTGTTTAAATTATCAACACATGATGGTGAAGCACCAAAGACCAAGTGGTTTGACCCAAGACCTTGAGATACCTACTTGGAAGTAGGAGGAAGGAATATGGATTTCATTATGAGTTTGCCAAAGATTCGGAAGCAATTTGATTTTATATGGGTGGTTGTTGATAGAATGACAAAAGTAGCCCACTTTTTGCTAGTGAAGACTTCTTATGGTGCTAACAATTATGCTAGAGTTTACATCCTAGAATTGGTAAGGTTGCACAGGGTACCATTTTCTATAATATCATATTGTGGTGCTCACTTTACTTCTCATTATTGGAGGTCTTTCCAAAAGAGCCTTGGCACAAATGTGAAGCTAAGTACCATAGTTCATCCTTAAATAAGGACAATCCAAACGTTGGGAAGATATGTTAAGGAAATGTGTGCTTGATTTCAAAGGTGGTTGGGATTATCACCTACCTCTTATTGAAGTTTCTTACGATAACAAGTCTTGAGTATCGAGATGGCACAATTTGAAGCTTTGTATGAAAGACAATGTCGGTCACCGATGGGATTGTTTGAAGTTGGGGAGATACCCTTGATTGGACCAAATTTTGTGCTTGATGCTATGGATAAGGTGAAAATCATAAGAAAAAGGTTGAAGACTTCCCAAAGTCATCAAAAGTCATATGCTGATGTTAGAAGAAGAGATCTTGAGTTTGATGAAGGCGATTCGGTGTATTTAAAAGTTTCACCTATAAAAGGAGTAGTGCATTTGGCAAGAAGAAAAAATTGAGTCGTAGATATGTGGGATCTTATGAGATTGTGAAATGAATTGGGAATGTGACTTTAAATCTAGGTTTGTCAATGAAGTTAGCTATGGTTCATCTGGTGTTTCATGTATGGATGTTGAAAAAATTCGTGGGTGATCCTAATTCTATTATTCCATTGAAAGATGTAGTTATAGAGGAGAATTTGACCTATGAAGAAGTACCGGATGAGATTTTGGACTGACAAGTGAAAAGATTGAAAAATAAGGAAGTTACATCGTCAAAGTGTTATGGAGAAACCAAAAAGTTGAGAGAGTTATTTTGAAACTGGGGGCGGATATGATGAAATGATATCCTTACCTCTTTCCATATATTCAAGCCTAAGGTACCTAAATATGGTCTATTCTTCCAAATGCTCACGAATATGTGTTTTCTTTTCATATTACGTGCATGCATGATCATGAGACTGCTTTTAAATGATGTTTGATACATAAGTTTGATAATGTTATGAAAAGAAGTTTATGTTGCATTTTTGCATTCATGATAGGTTGTTGATTATGTTATACTCTACTCAAGATTGTTTTTGTCTCATTCGAGGATGAATGATTCCAAGGGAGAGATATTACCACCCCTCACATATTGAAAAGTTTGGAAATGGAAAAGTTGCAGATTGTTTTTTAAACGGGGCTAGTATTTCGAACCGATCTATGGCTCATGGATTGAACTATAGGTCGTAGATAGGCTTCGTGGTTGAGGTCCAAAAGTTGTTAAAATTATTGGTCATTGTAAGTGATTGTACGAAGGACTCTACGAGTCATACTTAAGAATACAGTCCATAAATCATGAATGGGACCCTGAAAGATGGAAATGTTTCTAGGTCTGGGAGATATCTATGAAAGGTCTATGGTCCGTAAATGGAACTACAAACCGTACTATTGGTTTTTGATTTTAAAGGTGAAACTTTCAGTAGCTAAAATTCTGTGACATGTAAAATATGAGGGCCAAGTACAATCCGTACTTCAGTCTACGACCTATAAACAGTGGCTTGTAGATGGATCTAGCAGATTTTGAGTAAAGGACCTTTTGGTCATTTTTTATCCGTTTAACTCTTAAATTACGTCGTTTTGATCATATTAACTAACTTAATTGACTCAAATCCTATAAAATGTATTCCTAATTTATTCTAATTCATTCATTCTCAAAACCTCTCCCAAAATTTCCAAATTTTCTCTTTAAGAGAGGACTCTATTGGAGCTAGGGTTTCAAGCTTTTGCTGAGGATTCCAAGGTCTAATCACTCCAATTTATAGAGCTTTTCACTTGAGGTATGTAGGGCTTCATTCATGGACTAGATTTATCCATGAAGCCCAACTCAAATCTCCTTTGTCTTTAAGTTTAAGCATGGGTTTCTACAGGTTTTCATGATTTCATTCAAAATTATTAGATTATGATTACTACATAGTATTATACTTAAATATGTATAGATTATGAAGAATTACATGATTTATATGATTTTCAAGTGAATTCTAGTGATTTAAATTATATGATGATTAGAGCATGTTGAAATAATATGGATTTTCCTTTACTAATGATCCAAATTAATTTTAAAGTCATGATTCTCACATGATTTTTATCTAATTATATGATTTTAGCTCAATTGCTCATGAACACACACATGCCCCTAATTTTCTATGATAAAGTTATAATTTTCATGAATATGATTCTAAGTATGTGTCACGACCCAGATAGGGGGCCTAGATGTGAGATGGAGAAAGAGGACCCGAAGACCCTCGATCAAGCCATCATAGCATCATTACACTCATCATCGGTTCAAAAACGCGGAAGCTA
>JBCEWC010008502.1:0-19883 GCA_038996855.1 Solanum aculeatissimum | reverse complement strand
AGACTAGTAGAGAGTATTTTAGGATTTGAATTTGAGAGTTTGAATGAGGAATGAGAGCGAGTGAATGATTAAAATCTAATTTGGGGGCTTAGGATAGGTTTAAAGGTCATAAAAGATCTTGGAAATGGGTCAAATTATCAAAAATACCCCAATAAAATACGGTTCAAAATGTCAACCCGAGGCTCTCACGGATGGTCTCACGGGTCGTGAGCCTCACTGACCCAGTTCAGGTAGTCCTTACAAAAATAAGCATAACATTTTACTCAAAACTCAGAATTGAGTGAAACTAGTTTAGTTGGAAAGCTAATTCAAAGATATTCAATTTGATATATAATGAGTCACCCAGTCCATTTTGTGCTAAGAGATATTACTAGTTAAAGTTGACACTTCCAACGGTCAAAATGAGATCCCTGTGTAGGCAGTCCCACCAAAAAGGTCATAACTTCTTCATCCGAACTTCAAATCAAGTGAAACCGAGTGAGTTGGAAAGATAACTCAAAGAGATTTAATTGGATATGTCATAGATCTCCCAGTTCTACGTGTGCTTATAGTTATGACCATTTAAAGTCAGTACTTCCATAAGATGTCAAAAAAACTCAACCAATGCAATTTCTTTGAATACGATCATTCAAGGGAGATTCACGAAGATCATTAACTAACCAAAATAAGTTCAAATCAGATCTCAATCAACCTTACAAGGTTCTAAAATTTATGGGTTGTTACATCATCTCCCCCTTGGGAACATTCGTTCTTGAATGGGCTAGAACCAGACTTGAAAGGCTAGATTTAAACAAGAAACATCTTAACAAGTAAACAAAATGCATAGACCATTTCTTGAAAATTTCAAGTCATTAAAACTCATGTGAAATCTTCATCAAGTCATTCAAAACATCTTTAAATCATTTTCGTGTGCATGTATGCATGTCATGTCATGAGACTCAAGAATTAAAAGATTTAGGACCATTTGGAATAATAAGAACCTATTGCCTTAGGCTTGAGTAGATGAGAAAAGATGGGGATATTGCTTCTTCATGTCTAACTCCGCTTTTCATGTAACAATCTCCACATGTTGATTTCTCCAAAGCACCTTTACCGAAGCCACATCCTTATTGCGAAGTCTTTTCACTTGCTTATCCAAGATCTCAATCGACACCTCTTCATAAGTCAATATTTTTTGCCAACACCTTCCAAAGGCACAATCGCACTAGGATCACCAATAAATTTCCTCAACATAGACACGTGGAACACCAGATGATTAGAATCCATATCCAAAGGCAACTCCAATTCATAATTCACATTGCCAACTCGCTCAACAACTTCATATGGCCCGACATACTGAGGACACAACCTTCCCTTTTTACCAAAACAGATAATACCCTTCATAGGTGAAACCTTCACATAAACATAATTATCCATATGAAATTCAAGGTCTCTCTTCCTAAAAATTCAAATAAGACTTTTGGCGATTTTGAGCCGATCTCAACCTTTCTCTAATCAACTTCACCTTTTCCATAGCTTCAACCACCAAATCCAGGCCTATAAAGGCCATTTCTCCCAACTCAAACCATCCAACCGGGGGCCTACACCTTCTTTCATACAAAGCCATACACGGTGTCATTCCGATACTAGCATGGAAACTATTGTTATAAGCAAACTCAATGAGTGGTAGATGATTATCCCAATTTCTCTTGAATTCCAACACACAAGCCCTTAACATGTCCTGATACCTCTTGGTGGATCTCGGTTGTATAGAATAATAAGAGTCGTAAGCCTCACTAATGATCACCTCGCTATGCCCATCGACATCAAGAACAAACAACCGATTAGATACCAAAGCATGCCATCTCCCCCTTGGGAGAAAACCCCAATCTTCTTTTCGAAAACCAACATCTTAAATTTAGTCGGTGCCATAAGATAAGAAGAAATAGAAATAGGTTGAGTATCTGGTCATCATCATATTTAGAAGACTTTAAGACACGTTTCATAGCACGACAAAAGGGACAATGAAGTGAAATAATTCCTAACATGTCACCACAACCTCTCATTCATAGGTATGGTGCACAATACACCCATGAATAAGACTCTACTTGACGCGGCATGTTGGACTCCGAGGACTATTTATAAACCTAGTGCTTTGATACCATATTTGTCACGACCCAAGAGTAGGGCCTAGATGTGACATGGAGAAAGAGAACTCGAGAGTCCTCGATCAGGCTATCTTAGCATCATCACATATATCATCGGTTCAAAAGCGCGTAACATAATAAACAACACATAAGTCTAAGGGATTTCGGAGCTTTAGACTCAAGTTATGGGGATGTTACTGGGATTGGGATAAGCATGAATCACATAGCACATTACAGTTACGTTCTAAGGGGCGGGTAAGTATGACTCAAGCTATGGGAGGGCTAGAGACTTTTCACAAAAGCACATTTTATCCAACAAATCATAATAGCATAAGCGGAAGTATAATCAAAACATAAATAACCATAGCAAAACGTAGATAATCATAGCATCTCAAATAAACACATAGTATGACATACAATAGAATCCGATAAGTATCCAACAATGCCTATAAGAGAATAAGATGGGGGCCTCAACATAGTTTGGGCTCACCCTTAAATCACAAGATAGATAAAATGGAATAAAATATAAGGTAGAAGAAGGTGGGTATTGACCTTGAAGTATAGGGATCACCACTAACAAAAAGTCCGAGATCTCAACTAAGAGTTCAACGGTAAATGAATGTCGTCTCCATCCCCGACATGATTAGATTATGTAGACAAAAAGTATGGGTTAGCACATATAATGCACTAAGTATGAGGGCATGCCATGCACATGAACATGAACCTACCACAAAGCTAGATGACGAGGGCACATAAACATATAGAAAGAATATATATATACAAGAAGGGAATATCATAACAATATTCCATGAAGTTCCATGATACATGAATGCAAACCTACATATCATAGTGAGGATGTGATCTCAACCTACAACAGAGGAGACCAAGCGAGCTACTACTTTGAATTGGACTACTTGCTAGGTAGATCCCAGGTCAACCCTTAAAAAGAGGGGTACAAGTCAATTCCATCTAGGGAGATAGCCCATGTTGGCATATGGTTTGACGGAAAGGAGTGGGACCCTTGGGGATAGTCCACTTACTACTCCAATCCCTCAGTACTAAGTCTCAACCCACAAAAATACATATACATATACGAGCTTTCAAAATGGAGGTTCAATGCTTCAAATCTATAAAATCCAAAGCTAGGCTTAAAAGCCTAAATCGTATTTTAAATCTTTTCATAATTAGTTTAAAGACCAAACAAGAGGTTCAAAAATCATATCCGGAGACCAATGCATAGGAGTAGTTCATTCTAACAAAATAGAGTAGTGTAAAATACCCAGAGTGCTGATAGTGCCATATCCAGACAAGATGTGATCACATTCTAGTCAATTCCCATGTCTTACCAAAATCAAGTCATATTATATCCGGAGAGCCAAGCCCTTAACAAGAGTTTCATCAAATCAAGCCTTTTATGTATGCATATATCATGAATGATGAGATGAATGCATGGGCAATAGAGATTAAATCTTAATTCAACAATACGATATGAAATTCAATAAAAAATCATAAGTAAATTCCAATTTAAATCATAATTTGAATTACCCATGCCTAAACAAGCTTCCAAGGGATCATGCATATTCAAATCTTTATAATTCCAATGTTAAACTTGATTATTGAATTTAAATCAACTTGAAATCAACATTAAAATACAACCCACAACTCAATTGAATTAAATCACTCATAAATTAAAAGACCCAATTTCAAAGAGAGCAAAAATTCATCAAAAATTGAAGAAGAAGAGTTTTGGGTCTTCATGGTTAATTGAACCTTCATAAATCCAATGAAATTCAACAAATTAGGGCTTAATTCACTTTAAAATCAATAATTAAATACAACCCATACATCAATTTAATCAAAACAACAATAGATTTAAAGACCCATTTGCAAAGTAAGCTTAATTTCATAAAAATTGAAGAAGAAGAGTTTTGGGTCTTCATGGTTGAAAAGAGAACTATGAATTATTCTCAATACCTTGATAACCAAGAATAATGAAGAATAAATTGAATTGAGAAGAATAAAGTCCTCCTTAAATCTGCAATTGAATCTTCAACCTCAAGACTAGAAGAGAGTATTTTAGGATTTGAAATTGAGAGTTTGAATGAGGAATGAGAGTGAGTGAATGATTAAAATCTGATTTTGGGGCTTTTGATAGGTTTAAAGTTCATAAAAGACCTTGGGAATGGGTCAAATTATCAAAAATACCCCAATAAAATTCGGTTTAAAATATTAACCCAAGCCTCTCACGGATGGTCTCACGTGTCGTGATCCTCACTGATCCATCCTAGGCAGTCCTTACAAAAACGAGCATAATGTTTTACTTCAAACTCGGAATTGAGTGAAACTAATTTTGTTGGAAAGATAATTCAAAGATATTAAATTTGATATATAATGAGCCACCTAGTTCATTCTGTGCTCAGAGATATTACCAATTAAAGTTGACCCTTCCAACGATCCAAATGAGATCCCTGTGCAGACAGTCCCACAAAAAAGGCCATAAATTCTTCATCCAAATTCCAAATCAAGTGAAACCAAGTGCGTTGGAAATATAACTCAATGATCTTTAATTTTATTTTCATGTCCCTCCCAAGTCTACTTGTGCTAAGAGTTATGGCCATTTAAAATTAGTACTTCCATAAGACGTCAAGAAAACCTCAACCAATGCTATTTCTTTGAATACAGTCATTCAAGGGAGATTCATGAAGTTCATTAACCAACAAAAATAAGTTCAAATCAGATCTCAATCAACATTACAAGGTTCTAAAAATTCTAGGTTGTTACAGTAGGGATCGGAGACAATATCTATTCCACCTTTGGATAGTTAGCCTGGTGATCTTGGATTGTTGCTAGTGGTGAGCCCTATACTCCAAGGTAAAGACCCACCTCCTTCTTCCTTACATTTTTTATTATTTATTTTCTATCTTATGACTTGAGAGTGAGCCCAGGACATGTCGTGGCCCCTGTCTTATCCTATGTAGAGGCATTGTTGGATATATTGAATTCTTTTGTATGCCCGTATTATATGTTGTTTGAGTTGCTATGACTATATCATGATTTTACTATGGTTATGCTTATGTTATTATGATATGTTTTGATGAGAATGTGCTTATGCTGAAAGTCCCAAGTCCCTTCTTGTCCTCATAGCTTGAGTCATACTTACCTGCCCCTTAGAACGTATTTGCTATTTGTTATGTGATTCATGTAAATCCCCTTCCCAATAACATCCCATAGATTGAGTCCAAAGTCCCGTAATCCCTTAGAATTATGTGCTTCTTGTTAAATTATGCACTTTCAAACCAATGATGTGTAAGTTGATGCTAAGATGTCTTGATTGAGGACCTTCTGGTTCTCATTCACTATCTAGGCCCTACTCTCGGGTCGTGACAAAACTTTTCTCTTAAGGGCTCTCAATATTTCAATCTTTAAGTTAAGGGTTCCATTTAAGTTTAACCTTGATGGTTTGATTAAGGCTTTCCGAATTTTCTCCTCAAATTTGTAAGGATTCTACTTGAGGTATGTAGAGCTTCATTCATGAATTAGTTTCATCCATGAAGCTCAATCCAAAAACTTCTTTTTATCAAAGTTTTATGCTAATTTCTCATGTGATTTTAAGTTATGATTCCTAATACATGGATTATGATTCCTATATGATGCATATGACTAATTATGCATGAATTATGATGAATTACATGATGTATATGATTTTCAAGCAAAACTATGTGATTCAAAAGTATGCATGATTAGGGTTTATTGACTTGATGTGGGTTCCTTTATCAATGATCCAACATGATTCTAATTTCATGTTTTCACCATGATTTCTATTAAATTGCATGATTTTAACTAAATTGTCCACGGATCCACACTTCACCCTAGTCTCTTTTGATGAAGTTATGGATTTCCATGATTATGATCTCATGTATGAAAAAGTATATTATAAATTATTATGATGATGTTGTGAAAGCTATGATGATGCTATGATCAAGAGAGTGATGAAAACCCTAATGATTATGATGATGATGTTAAGATGGGAATGTCTACCCACACTATAATTAAAAGCAAAGTAGATGTACTATTCTTATGACATGATGTTTTATGAAAGATTATAATAATTATTTACAAGCTATGAAAGAATGATTTAACGAAGTATGAACTATGTTAAAATCTATGTATGATTTATGTATCCTGTGGGATATGACTTAGCACCGAATGAGATTGGGGGTGGGGACTCGACCTAGGAAACCTTAATATAAACCCTACCTCTCTCATAACTACATACCACGGTAGGGATGATGATTATGTGCCCATATGAAATTATGTTAGTGGATCCATACAAGTAAAGCATATGTTGAAATGTAAAGGTTCCCGTAAGATTCATGTTAAAGTACTTGCCGAAATGAAAAGACTCCCGTAAGGTAAGGTATAGTCTACCCTTGCAAAGTAGGCTACTCTTTTACTCGGTGTAGAGGCAACATCGAGAATCCATGTAATAGTCTGTGTGGTCTTATATGTTGGTTATGGTCTTATTCCCACATATGTATGCTAAGGTTATGAAAGGATTTTATGATGTTTCTTCCTATTATTTTAAACTTGCATGTTCATACATATTGTGTCCTTATCCTATTGATTATGATTATGCATATTGATATTATTGTGATGTCCTTTGTTTCATGGCATACCTAAATACTTAGTATATTTCACGTACTAACTCATACTTTTTTGCCTACATGATCTAAACATGTAGGGACGAACGATGAGGCGACTATTCTATTTCATGACTAGATTCAGATTCTAGAGCTTAAAGACTTGTTGGTGAGTTCCCATTGTTCGGGAACAAGCCCTTATGATGTTTTTCTTTATGCTGAGACTTTATCATTTTCTTCTTTTAATGTATGTCTTGAGGGTGAGCGGGTGAGCTATGTGCTAGACCTCGCCAAGATCTATGATGTAGAGGCATGATTTGGACCTAAAGAAATGACATATAATCCCTCATGGGAACTATAATATTCTTACTTTATGTACTTCTGCTTGCTTATTCTCTTATGTATGCTTATTTTACCTTATGAATGCTTATGATATGAACACAAGGCTTGGATGGGATACCTTTGTATGTCACATTTGTCGTGTCATGGCTAGGCTCTACACCTGGGTCGTGACATTTTTACCATTGAACCCATTACTTGTTGTTTTGGATTTACGAGTTAGCTTATCTACTAATGGGATATAATAGGTGTCATCACAGCTTGAGAAATCGGATCGTGACATGAAAAGAAACTAAGTGACTTCTGGCGTTATTTCCCAAATATATCATGGTTTAGGCTCAGTAAAATTAGAAACGGCTTAAAGAATTTTGACATAAAATTTGACCAACATCAATCCATGAGGGTCATCTACAGTCCATGAGTTTATCTAAAGATTGTAGATTTCATTTGTGAAAATTAGGCTAAAATTATTATTTTAGAATTTTAATCTATGAGCATTAATTATGATGTGTAAATCCATCTAGAAACCATGAAAGTGTCTGCACATGACAGAAAAAATGTGAGTTTCAAAACTCTGGTTCATGAGGCTAAAATATGACTCGTAAAAGAATCTATGATCAGTAAAACTCTTTCACAAAGAATCGGTTAAAATTTAAGTTTTTGATGTTGGTTCACGGGCATTGTATATGACCAATGGTTCAGTTTACGAATTGTAAACGACATCTGTAAATACCTATTTTTTGTAGAAATTTACTTATTAAGTTCTCATTATCTGATTCGTACGATTTGGCCTAAGGTGTGAACTTCCAGAATGTAACACATATTGACACCTTAACTCAAATTTGTTTCAGTTACATAACTTAACCACATTAGCATATATGAAAAAGGGTCAAAATTTTCTTAAACTATGTGAAATAAATAAAAATATCCTCCATCTATAGTGTGGTCCAAAAATATTCTTGTTGTCAATATTTTGATCTAAAAATATCCTTATTGTCACTTAATGGGTCAAAATATACTTTTTCAAATAAATATATTATTTATTTTCTTTTTGAACATATTCTTTTCCTAATAATATTTTTTTTATTAGCAAATGTTTATCATACTTCAATTCAAAAAGTAAGAAAATCTTGTTTTGTTATTATTGTTTTTAATCTTTATCTAAATAAATTTAATGGTAGGTATCCTAGGATCTTATATTTATGATATATTATCCATTAAAATGATACATAAAGTAATTTTATTTTAATTGATAAATGAGATTAAGCAGAAAACAAATTCTATATTTTTATGAGGAATTTTCAAAAATAGCTAGTAATAAGTATTTTAGTTATGCTCCTTAGCTACGGTTTGCCTATAAGCTATAGTTTTGGTATTTCCGTTTGTATAATTCGCTATCAATATACAAATCTCTTTGTATAATTCGTTACCAATATACAAATATGGTAAGTAGTTTTGTTGCTATGAGTATTTCCATTTGTATAATTCACTGTCAATATACAAATTCATTTTATAACTTACAACCAATATACAAATTTGGAAGTGACCCCTAGCAACTCAAAAGATGAAACATTAGTGGTGAATGATAATTGTTTAAAACTATAACTATGATAAATAATTAAATAGTATATGTTGTTTAGTCATAGAATATAATCTATTTTTATTTGTTGAAGTTGTTTAAAAGAAAGAAAATAATAATAGAACTTTTTTTAAAAAAAGTATTTTTTTTATTAGGAACAAGAAGTGTTATAAAAGAAAATGATAATATATTTATTTGAAAAAGGACATTTTTAATCCATCTAGTAATAATTGGAGTGTTATTGGATCAAACTATAAATGAAGGACTTTTTTATTCATTGCACATAATTTAAGAACATTTTTACCCTCTTCCTTCCATAAAATGTATCATTTGGATTACTCTTGACTAGTTAGCTAGTACGCAAAATAGAGTGTGCACGCTTCACTCGTATTAGTTTGGCCAAAGATTCAATAAAAGATTGTTCATAAAATGTGTTGAATTGTGTGATTGTGTGTATATTGATTTTGTATTAGCCGAATTTTAGTTAGTCTGAGATATTACATTCATAAGAATACAGTGTATCTATTCACGTTGGCGAGCCTTTGTAAGTTCTACCATACTAACAACACGTCTTGTGCTATAGAAGCGATTGAGGAATTCTTGCTCTAACTTTTCCCAACAATCTATAGAACTAGGCTCAAGATTTGTATACCAATCAAAGGCATTTTCTTTGAGAGATCGAACAAACTGTTTGACTAGATGATCACCATAGGTTCAGCCATCATTGTAAGTTTCAATAAAGTGTGCTACATGTTGTTTTAGATTTTCTTTGCCATCAAATTTTTGGAACTTAGGAGGTTGATAGCCTTCAGGCATCTCCAAGTTATCAATCCTTTGTGTGTACGTCTTTGCATATGTAAGGAAAATTTTAGACGAGGACTCATACTTATCTTCGTTAGTCTCTATGATTAAGTCTTTCAATTGATCAATAGGGATCAAACCTTCGGTGGAGAGATGAATCTCTTTGATCTTTATTTGCTTTATGCAAGACTCTCCTTGGTCTTGAATTCTAGAAAGCTTCATAGGTGCTTGATTTGATCTCCTCTCAATCATATTATCCATCTTATTTGTCAGCTTAGAAAGTTTAGCATCTTGTTCATGCACGCACTTTGTCAAGCCTTCAACTGTTTTAGTCAAACTTGCTAGTTGTTCTTCTATAGTGAAAGTCATTTCAATGATGGAAAAGTTGAGATAAGAGGTAGAGATTGTCCCACTGGACGTGCAAGAATTTGTATAATAATAAAATTTCACGTCAAGAAAATAATAATCAAGGAGCAAAAATATATTGCTACAATCAAAGTATTTTATTTCAAGGAGTGAGTTCTAAAATCTCTATCAATCCTATGATTCTCCTTTTCAAATATAAATTTAAGGGATCTTTATCTTGATCTTGAATGTTGAAAAACTTGATGGATTTGTTTTTAAACTTGATCTCAACTTGTACTTGAATTCAAGGGTTTTTGCTTGTTCTTGAATCTTGTGGTCTTGATCTTGATTTATGGATTTGATGAACTTAAACTTGAACTTGATATGGATTTGTTCTTGAACTTGATCTTGACTTGTACTTGAACTCAAGGTCTTTTGGGCTTGTTCTTGAATCTGGTATTCTTGATCTTGATGCGTTCTTGAACTTGATCTTGACTTGTACTTGAACTTAAGGACTTTTGGGTCTGTTCTTGAATTTGGTAGTCTTGTAGAGAAATCTGCGGCGTTTGATCCCGAGCTCTCTCTAGCTTCTTGTTAGAATTCTTGATGTAAATTCTTGATTATGAGGACCCCTATATATAGTTGTAGAATAGAGGAGTTATGATGGAATCTGACTTTCTTTCGGCCAATGAGATTTAAGGTGACATGGCATAGGAAATGTGATAGCAATAGGTTTCCTTCCAAGTGACATAGCGATATTTGATTGGTTGGAACGCATCACTTGTACATATGGCATATTTTTATTGGTCTTTGATTAAGATGTCATGTCATTTTGACACATGGTGTGATCCTATTGACTTCTTTATTTGACTTGGTATGCCACGTCATCTGACACGTGTGATCAAATGGGCCTCTAGGATGATAGGATATTAGACCTAATAAAGTGGGTCATTTTTGTAGCCCAAATAAATAAATTTGAGCTTTTAATTAAATTCATATTTTATTAGACTTAATTAATTAGCTTAATTATATTAATTCACAATATTTATTTGGGACTCATGTATTTTGAATTTAATATAATTTGAATTATTTTATAAATTTTAGATGATTACACCCTTCTTCTTCTTTTCTCCGACCAAACAAGCCCTTGCCCTCCTCCTCCTTCACTGATTCTTCGTGAACAGAACTGAGCTCCACCAAACAATCACTGACCAAGCTCCACCAAACAATCACTGATCAATATCCTCCACACCCTTACCTTCGCTGCCACCACTCCGCAGGAAACCCAAACGACCCCATTTATAGCCCCAAAAAGTCACCCATGACAGCCCCATTTTTGCCCCAAAAAAACCAGCCAGGCAAACGTCACCTCTACACCACCTAAATCCCGCCAAAAAACACCATGAAAACACCGACAAAATGACCCCCAAACTCCTATGAAGATAGCCACTAAGAATTAACCCAAGCCGCCACCCATTTCAAATCACCACATCAAAACCACCGTCCTCGCACAACCAGAACACCATCAAAATCTAGCCAAAAAATGACCCAACCACTGAAACCCTACGCCGGCCAGAACCACCCTTCCCCTTCTCTCATCTTTTCCTGGTGAAAAACTGTCGCGATCCACCAGAACCAACCCCCAAAAGGCTTTCCCTGCTCTCCTTCTTTCTCGTTTTCTCACTGCTGCTACTAGCGGCATTTATACTGAAAAGGTACTCCTCCGACAAAGGACGAACGGGACAAAATCACAGCTCATCGATCAACCAAAACAACAACAAATCCATGACACTGATTATAACTTTCTCTGGGAGGTTTGAACTTTGACAATTCTAGTAATGTTTTGTTAAAAATTGGTTATTCGTAGCATTGGAATTGCTATGTAGGCTTTTGTGCTTAACACAGCCTATAGCATAAAGGCATTCGAGCCGCGTCTAAACTAAATGTTGTTTGTTCATTAAAGTCTCTTTAGTTTTCTCATAAATATTTTCACTATCTTCTATTTGTATTTTATCTTCCTTCCTTGGTTCTGTATATATTTATTTTCATTGTCTTTTGGATAATGTTGTGTTTATTTTATACTTTTGTTGGACTCATTCATGGAAATATTATTTAATTTATCTACTGGTGCTCGCAAGAAATATTGTATTTGGTTCTGTATATATTTATTCTTATCATTCTCATTTCATAGTGATATTTTGTCTAATGATTACATGTTGAGTCTTAGAAAAAAGAGTAAGTTAATTAATTTTGTTAAACTTTGAGTTGTTTTTGTTTTAGCTAAAGTTGAGTCAATTGTTTGTCTCGCTATTTATTATTATAATTGTGTTATATCACTGTTGCTATTCATTAGACTATTTATGTAATATTTTTATTGGGTTCTGATTGTGTTGTTTGTGATTGATTTGAGGTTTATTAAGCTATTTTGTTTTACACATTGTTTGTTACAATTGTCCAATGAAAGATTTATCCGTCAAATTTTGAGGTCTCCCCATTCAAAAAGACGGAAACATTTAGTTGAGATTAAATTTAAAAATTTTAGTTAAAGTTCTGTACATATTATTTGTTAAAATTGATCAATGAAAAATCTATCCGTCGGATTTCGAGGTTTCCCATTTAAAAAAGGCGAAAAATTTAATTTAGGTTAATATTTGTTGCAATTTTAAATTCAAAAATTTTAATTCAAGTTCGTACACATTATTTGTTAAAACTGACTAATGAAAAATCTATTCATCAGATTTTGAGGCCTCCCCATTTAAAAAGACAGAAAAATTTAGTTTAGATTAAATTTAAGAAATTTTAGCTTAAGTTTTGTATACATTATTTGTTAAAATTGGCCGATGAAGAACTTACCGTCAATTTCCAAGGGCTTCCATGTATATAAGATGAATTTTATTTTTAGTTATTGTTTTATTCATATTTATTATTATTGTATATATTATGTTGGTGTTAGACAAAATTTAGGTCGTTCCTGATATTATTGTTTATTTCATTCTTTGTGTATATTTTGTGATTATTATACTTATGTTATGTTGTATATCTCCTCCTCAATTTGAAAAAAATGAGTTCAGTCAGGACCCATAGTTGTGAATTTTGAAGGGTGCTAATACCTTCCATTCGGGATTACTTGAACCCTTACTCAGATCTAATTGGTTCGTTGACATTTTTGTAAATAATCAATTGGTTTTCTAATTATCCTTAAATTAGGTGTTGACTCCTAAATGACTTTATATTAAATTATTTTTCTAAATAAATTTTATTATTTTTTGCGAATTGCCACGACGTTGCACCTTCGGGATGTCAACAGAATGGTGACTCTGTTAGGGATTTTCAAGGTTCTAACCATTATGAATTCTTTTTTTCAAATTGAGGAGATTTTACTTTTATTATGTTATATATTTTATCTTATATATTGTGTTGTGTTGATTGTTTGCATATTGCATTTATTTACTTATTTATTCGTTATTTGTGTAATTATATGTATATTATTATTTGTATTCATAGCATAATTTATGTCAAACGATAAATAGTTTGCATTAGCAATAAGGGTGATTATGTGGTTATCTGTGACTGTCTCTTCAGAAAAACTCCTTTATCTTTTTTGGAAATGGTAAGTGGGCAGTTGGATCGCGGTCGTTCAACGTCATTTACTATCTTTACCCCGTAGTTTGTCCAACTCGGGTGCCACATCTTTTGAAACCAACTCTTACTAAACCTAGGCTAGAGCGGAACCAAATCGCTTATTTAGGTGTGTTTTCCTAGGTTGGCCCGCTATTTATGATATATTGGGTCCATTAGAACATCATTTTGCGTCTAATTGAAAAATATGTATGTCGAGTTGTGTGTACTATTGCCCTTCGGGTTTGGAGTTTTTATTATTTGTAGCTTAGTTTATTTTATTGTAAATAAATAGTTTAGAATTGTACCCCTGCGTGGGAATTACTTTTTGTTTGTATGCCCTTTTGCCTCATTTTGTATCCCCATTCATTTTATTCGTATAATTTGTATAATGTATTTTTTGGGGGTCAACAGTACGTACACACGATATATACATTCTTCAATATTAGGTTTATTATGATGCATTATTCATTATTTTTTTGTGTAAATATTGCATAATTTGTTCCATTCATGTCTATTTGATTTTGCGTAGATACATATATTTTATTTGAAATATGATTTTTATCAGTTATACTTGTTTGAACTACGATTGACCTGATTCTCATTTCAACAGGATACGTAGGCGCCAAAATGGCTCAGCCATATTCCCCATAAGTTTTTCGTTAGAAACGGGAACATTTGATTTTAGGTTAAAACAATATTTGAACACCATAGTTTGCTGAGTTGAAACAGGGATAAAAAATTTTAGGACTCATTTTTGAGAAGTTCCCAAAAATTCTACCAAGATTGTACTCAAATGCTAGACTTGCAAGATACGACTCTGAGTTTGTGTATATTTTAATTTTATATGTAATTTCACATTCAATAGATGTTTTTGACTTTGTTTATCTTACATTTTTTTTAAAAAAAAAATTATTTGATATTAGTTTAAATAGTTCACCCTTTGGTATGATTCATTGATTTTTTTTAATTTTTTTTATACACTTTATACCATATCTTCACGAACTACGCGTATCTAATTCTCATTTCCATGGGATACGTAGGCAGCCCTTCCTAGGTTCGGTGCTTCTTTTTAAATTTTCAAAAATAAAATCAAGTTGTGCATATATTTTATACCATATCTTCACGAACTACGCATACTTGATTGTCATTTCAATGAGATACGTAGGCAACCCTTCTTGGGTTCGGTATTCATCTTTTAAAATATCAAAAATAATTTTGTGTACATATTTTAAAAATCATATCTTCAACTCAATTGGGACCATTACAATTCGGAACTTGTGAAATATTTGATAAGATGAAAATAATTGATTTTGTTGTAAATCATAGATTATTTTGGTACCTCTTATTATATTTTTGTGATACTAGAAAATTCTCTTGCATGCATTCAAGACAAGAATAAAACCAACTTCATAGTTTTAAGTGCATTATGTTGTAAGCCTTAGATTAAAATTCAATTGCATCGCATTGTTGATCTGGAATTTGGCCTGAATGTTTGTTGGGGTGAAATCCTGAGTAATGTTTGGTTTGAGAAAGGATCGTAGGCCTTCTTTGACCCGCTTGTACCTTTCAAAGCCTACCAAATGACATTAATCCCTAGTTTTCTCCACTTTGAGCTTGAAGCCTTTTCTTTGGACAACTACATCTTGGTCGTTACCCCTTTGAGTGTGTACATGTATTATCCCTCTCTTGGCCCAACCTTCTTGAACATACAAAAAATGTGCAAATGATGAGAAGATCCAAGTTTTAAATTGCTACAGACAAAAGTTGCAAAGTCTAAAACTCAAGAATTCAAAGATGGCTTCTAGAGATAGAGAAAAAGAAAAAAAAATAAGAAAAAAATTGGAAAGTTGAAAAGACAATACCCCTACAAGGTCAAGGAAAGACAAGAAGAAAATATTATAAAATAAAACGAAAGGAGCAAAATGAGAAAAAAATCTCTAGCAAATAAAGTCTCAAAGAAGTCGAAACAGACGGACAACAAAGAGGATCAAGCATTAAGCGCGTATCAATTGTTAAAAGCACAAGTTTAGTGTGATGATCATGGAGAGATTAGGTTACTTTTATCCCAAATAAATATCCTACTAGCCTCGAGCCTGCATTACAAGTCAATTACAAGTCCTACATGATCTCATTTGAAATGTTCTCACATTAGTGGAGACTTACATAAAGTCCAAGAATATGGTATCACAATTGCATGCATTGAACATCTTTCTGAGTGTGAGCGTATTCTTCAGAATGTCCTTAAATCAAATGTTTCATACATGTGTGAAATAGAACTTTCTTTGTTGTGAGGATACTTAGCACATGAGGATTGGTATAATTTAAAAGTTTTGTTTGAAGCAAGATGAACAAATCTTGTTGATATTTAAGTATGTTTGAGGTACCATTTGAAGTTGTGGGAATTACTTTAAATTCAAACTCAGTTAAAAGAAAAAATAAGAGATATTCTATGCTTTTCTAATTGTTGATACCAATTGTAGTCAAGATTTGACTATTTCTTTACATTCTTTATTTTTGAAAAAAAAAAGAGGTCGAGCATTTTTTTGGGATCCTTTTTATTATTCTTTTTATATATATACCTTTAAATAGATTCTTGAATTATTTTTCTTGTAAATTACATTTTTTTTCTATTAAGAAATTGTCTGTTTTTAATAATGTGGCATTAGCCTAACCCCATCAGCGTGAGCCGCCTATTTTATTTTATTAATTTGTCCATTCTAAAAACAATGTAGCATCTCTTCTATTTTTTAAGTTAAATTATTATAGGAGTGTCATTTCCTTCAACGTAATAAGTTAAATTATTTTTGGAGTGTCACTACCTTCAGTGTGACAAGTTAAGCTATTTCAGAGCGTCACTTGCCTTCAACGTGACAAGGTAAATCATCATTGGAGTGTCACTGCCTTCAGTGTGACAAGTTAAGCTATTTTTGGAGCGTCTCTTCCTTCAACATGACATGTTCAATTGGGTGTCACTTCCTTCAACATGACATATTTATTGGAGTGTCATTTGTCTTCAACGTGACAAGTTAAATCATCATTGGAGTGTCACTTGCCTTCAACGTGACAAGTTAAATCATTATTGGAGCGTCACTTGCCTTCAAAGTGACAAGTTAAAATCATTATTGGAGCGTCACTTCCTTCAACGTGACAAGTTAATTGTTATTGTAGCGTCACTTGCCTTCAATGTGACAAGTTAAATTATTTTTGGAGTATCACTTGCCTTCAACTAACAAGTTAAATTATTATTGGAGCGTCACTTGCCTTCAACGTGACAAGTTAAGTCATTATTAGAGTGTAACTTGCCTTCAATGTGACAGGTTAAAACATTATTGGAGTGTCATTTCCTTCAACGTAAAACGTTAAAATCATTTTTGGAGCATCACTTGCCTTCAACGTCATAAGTTAGATCATCATTGGAGCATTACTTGCCTTCAACTTGAAAAGTTAAATCATTATTGGAGCGTCACTTGCCTTCAACGTGACAAGTTAAATCATCATTGGAGCGTCACTTGCCTTCAACATGATAAGTTAAATCATCATTGGAGTGTCACTTGCCTTCAACATGATAAGTTAAATCATCATTGGAGCGTCACTTGCCTTCAACGTGACAAGTTAAATCATCATTTGGGTGTCACTCCCTTTAGTGTGACAAGTTAAGCTATTTTGGAGAGTCACTTCCTTCAATATGACAAGTTAAGTTATTTTTGGAGCGTCATTTCCTTCAACGTGACATGTTCAATCGGAGTGTTACTTCCTTGAACGTGACAAGTTAAGTTATTATTGGAGCGTCAGTTCCTTCAACGTAACATGTGAAAATGGACCGTCATCTCCTTCAGTATGACATGTTAAACCAGGTTTGCATGAATTATATTCGTATTTTTGTTCTATTTGCTACTAATAAGTTTTCTCAAATGTTACATTACAGTGTGGACTATGTCAGAAAGGACGCGACAAGTCAAGTTCGTAAATCATGCCAGTAACTGAAACAATCTAGACACTCCTATTTGAAGGTCATGTGTTTGGTCAAAATTGGGTTCGTCAACTTTCTTTGTCAACGATCTCTTTCATCGATCATATCCAAAGAAAGGGACAATTGTTGACACTCAATTTTGGCCCAACATTTTCAAAAATTTATATTTTTGTGTTATTATTTTTTAAATAGTTTAAAATATATTTTTTTTTTATAATTTTAGATTAATTTTTTGATAATTACTCTTATTTTTTAAATATTAGAATTTTTATTATTTCAATTTTAAATTTTAATGTAGTGTAATAATTTATTTTTCTTGTCCATATAAAACTATAAGCAGATATATATTCGGGCCCTTATTTTAGCCCATTAGATTTTGAAGGGTGTATATAATCTTTACCTTGTTGCAATAGTTAGAGGGGAAAATTTTAGGTTTAGATTAATAATTTTTAATTTTTTTATTCACAAAAGGGATCACTATTCATCTTCTTCTTCGGCGAAGAGCTCGTCAGAGCTCCGACCAACAACAACCTAGACAACCCCTTCTTCTTCTTTTCTCCGACCAAACAAGCCCTTGCTCTCCTCCTCCTTCACTGATTCTCTGTGAACAGAACCAAGCTCCACCAAACAACCGTCGACCAACAGCTTTCACACCCTTACCTTCGCTCCCACCACTCCGTCGAAAACCCAAACGATCCCATTTACAGTCCCAAAAACCAACCCATGATAGCCCCATTTTCTCCCCAAAACAGCCAGCCAAATGCCTCCTTTATAGCACCAAAACCCCACCTGAAAACACTAACAAAACGACCCCCAAAACCTCTATAAAGACAACCACCAAAAACCGACAACCCCCCCCCCCCAAAAAAAAAATCACCCAAATCAGCTCTCATTTTTTATTCAAGCCGCCACCCATTTCAAACCACCACACTAAAATCACCGTCCTCGAACAACCATAACACCGCCAAAATTCAGCTGGAAAGTGACCCAACCACTGAAACTCCACGCCGGCCAGAACTATTTTTTCCCTTATTTGTTCTTTTTTTGGTGAAAAACACTCGCGAACCACCAGAACCAACCCCCAGAAGGCTTTCCCTGCTCTCCCTCGTTCTCGTTTTCTTACTGTTGCTACTAGTGGCGTTCTCACTGGAAAAGTATTCCTCTGATAAAGGATGAACAGAATGGAATCACAGCTCATCGGTCAGCTAAAACAATAACAACTTCATGACACTGATTATGAGCTTTTATGAGAGGTTTGAACTTTGACAATTCTAGTAATCTTTTGTTAAAAATTGGTTATCTGTTCGTTAAAGTCTCTTTAGTTTTCTGATAAATATTTTCACAGTATTCTATTTGTATTTTATCTTTCTGCCTTGATTCTGTACATATTTATTTTCGTTGTCTTTTTTATGATGGTATTGTGTTCATTTTTGACTTATGTTGGACTCATTCATGGAAATATATTTAATTTATCTACGGGTGCTCGCAAGAAATATTGTATTTGGTTCTTTATATATTTATTCTCATCATTCTCATTTCATAGTGATATTTTGTCTAATGATTTTTAACCAAACCTAATTTATCTACCTTTTAATATTTGAATATTTATGTTTGAATCTAAATTAATATTTTTATTTTTGATCTTATTTGTAGTAAGTTTATTAAAATAATTTGAAAACTATAAAAATAGAGTCATATTTTTAGATAAGTTTGTTTTAATTTATTTCAAAAATTGATGCTTTTTTTTAAAAGTTGAAGTTTTAATAAATAAATTAGAATTTTCAAATTATAATTTTTGATTAACTATTTAACGTTTTCTAAATTATATTAGTATAAAAATTAAATAATATTTTCATCCTTGTACAATTGTTTATAATTATTTTATTTAAAAATATATATTGTAGTTTAAAAATAAAATAAAAAAAACTAAAACTAACGAAAAAAAGAAAAAAAAAGTAAACAACTAACCTAAAATCACTCCCTCACTTTTCTCTCTCTCACACACACACACTCTGCACACACATGCACGTTTGTTTTTACAAAAAAGAGTTTAAAATATAACACAAATCTCTCAACTATCCTTATTTTTCTTAACTCTCACACGCCATTCTCCCACTACAACACCAACTCCTCATCACTCCTCTTTATATATATTAAAAAATTATAATAAGAAAAGAGAGTTTTTAAGTCTTAAGTTTAGCAAAAAAAAATGCACACACACCTCATACACATAAAATAAATTTCTACAAAAATACAAAAAATATCAAAAAACACAATTAGAGAAAACAAAAGTTGAGTTTGAAGTTTGCTTTCGGAATTTCGGATTCATGGTTCTAGATTGTGATCTTTTCTTCTTGTGAATTAATTTTCACAAAAGGTACTAATTTTTTTATTGTATGATTTTAAGTCACAATTATGCAAGACATGTTTTATATTACAAAGTTGTTCAAATTCTATGTATG
>JBCEWC010008501.1:6257-19885 GCA_038996855.1 Solanum aculeatissimum | reverse complement strand
GAGAATTTAGTAATTTTTTTAAATGATAGGGAATAATTGTAATTAAGTTTCCAAATGTTGTGTATTTCTGTAATTTTCCTTTTCTTAATATGCTAAAGTGAAAAATTAAAATGAAAAAAAAAATTATTTTTTAATATTGGGAACAAATTAGAAGTTAACTAGGGATTATAAATCATTTAGTTTGGTAAGAAAGGTCAAGACTCAAAAGGAAAGTTTCCAAATTTAGGCTGGACTTGTTGAAACATTAATAATTCTCTCCTAATTAAGATTATTAATTCAATTTAAGAAAAATAAACAAACGTAACGTAATTATCTTTTGGATTATGTACGTGCAATTATATATTTCGGTCATGTCGTGACACAACTCTGTATCACCGAAGACATAACCTTAGATAGAAAGGAGTGGAGGTTGCGTGTTAGGGTAGAGGGTTAGACGACTAGTAGGGGTTGAATGATGTCTAACCTTGTGATATATATAGTAGGTTAGTAGAAATAGTCAACTCTTTATTTATTGTGTTGTTATTGTCCGTCACTTATTTTGTTACTTTTATTGTCTTTAAGAATTATCATTTGTTCTCCACTCTGGTTATTTTGTTTCATATCTAGTATTTTCTGCTCTTGTGATATTTTTGAGTTGAGGGATTTTTCGGAAATAACCTCTCTATCTGTATGAGGTAATGGTAAGGTTTGCATACATTTCACCCACCCCAGATCTTACTTGTGAAATTTCACTCGATGTGTTGTTGTTGTTGCTGGTGTTGCTCCTCACGTTTTAATCTATTATAAAAAATAGTTTTTTTTAAAACTTGAAATATCATTTTGTGAGTTTTGGATTCACTTTGACAATATGAAAATATAATTTCGTAAAGGATAACAAGCTTTTTCGAGTTGTTCAATAGTCCCCTTGCACAGTTCCTTTGAATTTCGAATAGTATTCAAGATGCTCTGTTTTTAATAATTTAATAAATCAATTAATGCCCTTTTGGGTTGTATCCGAAGATATGGAAAAAGACATTTTTATTTCGACAACAAAAGCTCAAGCTTATGAAATTGTTGATTTTTTAGCGGTTCAAGAGAAATAACATAAATTTTGCACAAATATATGATTTGAGATTTTATCTTCAAATCGAATATTCTGGTAAATCGAAATAATTCACCATCATTCGATTAGGATCAATCTAACCCAACCCATCATATCATGTATACGATTCAACATGCCAACTATTAAACAACGTATTAGAAATGCATAACTCAAAAATCATCTAAATTATGGCATCATCTTCATTGTACACAACCTAGTATGTTGGACATTAGCATTGCACTAATTAATTAATTAACCTCTAATTATGACATTATATATCATTAGGCATTATCAATAAAATCTTGATTATGATGATAATATTATCCCATGCTACCTTAATTATTATATTATTATAAATTGATTAAACACCTTTCTTATAATATAAAAACTATAGTTTAAATTAAACCACCCTAATAAAGAGCACATGTCAAAGTATGTAAAAGCCTACCCAAATTATAATTGGCCATACCTTCAAAGTATACATACATTAATTAAACGGTGCATTATATATATTATATTGGCAAGTCAACGCACGGACCGTCAATTTATATGAGTTACTTTGACTTGGCTCGGAGTTTAAGAAAGAAAAAATAATTTTATGACTTGTAATCTAAAATAAGTTATAGATATTCATGTGACCAGAAATCATTTTATTAAGTGTAAAATGAGTATTTTAAATTAAATTATTAGTAAACATGTGTCATTCTACTTGACGCAAATTATTAATTTCATCCTCAAACAGTTGACAACCTTAAAAACATTCCTCTATTTGATTAACTGAACTTAAATACACCCTCAATCTGTCTCGATCTGCCACATGATATAGCAAGTGGTCTCAAACTCTTGTACGAGCATGAAAATCTTAATACAAATCTGAGACAAGTATTGAAAACATCCCTAAACTTGTCGAGGCAAGTTCATTTAGTCAAATAGAAGGGTGTTTTTAAGACTATTAATAGTTTAGGAATAAAACTAATAGTTCGCGCCAAGTTCAAGAGTGTTTTTGATATTTGATTAAAAAAAAGTAAGTCAGATAAACTGCGACGATCAGAGTTGGAGTAAAGAAAGATGGATAGATCCATGAATGTGAATAAAAGATTGTTCAACTATACACTAAAATTAAATTGTGTCAATTTATAATATTTTACTAGAATTTAATAAAAAAATAATTCTTTTTCCTTACCTTTCCTTTTCCTCACCTATATATATATTCAACACATAGTCCATCTTCTTCATATTGTCTTATCTTTCATAAAAATATGGAAGCTCCATTATCAACTTGGCCATGGGAGAAATTGAAAAGTTTCAAGGTACATTAATATAAACACCCCTACTAAATAATTAATTTATCCTAATTTTATTTATTAGTGAATAAATAATTTATTTATTTTTTGTTTTTTTTGTAACAGTATTTATTTTATGGACCATTTGTTGCTAAAGTTATGTACTCAAGATATCAAGAAAACAACATCAAGGCAACATGGTGTCTACACGTTCTTATATTATGTTCACTTAGAGGTCTCATTTATCAACTATGGTCCTCTTTTAGTAACATGTTGTTCTTAACTCGAAATCGTCGTATAATAAAACAAGGTGTTGATTTTAAACAAATCGACAATGAATGGAACTGGTAAGTCTATATATATATATAAAGGAAAAAAAGAATTAGCTATAAAATTCGTCGTTGAATACCCTAGTGTATTTTACATTATTATTTGATAATTTATTTAAATGGATTATTGTTGTTTAGCAAGATAATTAAGCTAATTTTTTTTATTTTTTTTTGTGAATTTTTCAGGGATAATTTTATACTTCTTCATGCTTTAATGGCTAGTTTAGCCTATTATAAATTCCCAAATATTGTTGATATTCCAATATGGGATTTAAATGGGTTCATAATGATAATAATTCTTCATATAATAATTTCAGAGCCACTTTATTATTATTTACATAAATGCTTCCATGGAAATTATCTTTTCAAATATTATCATTCACTTCATCATTCATCAGCTATACCTCAACCTTTTACAGGTAAATTAATTAATTAATTAATTAATTTTAATTATTTAATTTATTACTTTTTTTTAATTATTTTTTTATTTTAATTTTCAGCTGGTCATGCTACATTATTGGAGCAAATTTTATTAGGTGGAGTAATTGGAATTCCAATTATAGGGTGTTATCTCATGGGATTTGGATCAATTGCTATGATATATAGCTATGTATTGATCTTTGATTTCTTAAGATGTTTGGGGCATTGCAATTTTGAGATTATTCCACATCGACTATTTATCGTCTTTCCCTTTATGAAATACCTTATTTATTCTCCAACGTAAGTCAATGATAATCAAATTTATGAGTTACACGATATATTTCAAAAGTATATGAATGTAGCTAATTTATTATGTATTTTTTCAGGTACCATAGTCTACATCATGTAGAGATGGGAACAAATTATTGTCTATTTATGCCACTTTTTGATGTCCTAGGCAACACTCTTAACCCTAAATCATGGGACATGCACACAAAAGCAAGTATCGAATCAGGTAATCAATCAATCGAGAAATAAATAAGATCAGATAAAAAAATAAGTGTAATATATATGTTATGGATGGACGTTTGATAATTCGATTTTATGATCCTTAATAAATAAATATTATATATATATGTCACAATTTGGTTTTTGAGTATGTTAACTTTGCTATAGATGTGTTTTGCCAAGTGGCTCAAAAGTACAAAGCTCCATACTATGGGTCAGATGAAGTAATTAATGCTGATGACTGAATAGTCCCTCTATTTGTTTTTTTATTGTATTAAAAATAAAAATAAATGTTTTAATTATTCTTTCCGTCCAACAATACTTATCCTGTATATAAAACCAATAAATAGTTTACTATTTTGTATCTGTTCTATCCTTGTTATCAAATACCTCTTCTATTCCATATTAATTGAATTTTTGAGGCTTTTTTTATTGTTCAAAGTTCAAGATGAATGTTTGAATTTTTTTTTCATATTTGTCCTTTCATTTATTGACGTTTTATATTTTTTAGGAGATAAAACACACTACTTGCAAAGTTATACTATATTTATGATCTCACAAAGGACAATAGTAGAAAATATGATTTAAATTACATCCCAGAACGTTTTTCTTAATATGTATGCATTGTCTCACAAATTCAGTTACATGGAATAAAGGGAGCAGTATTCATTTTTCAATATTTAGATGACTTATATTTAATAAAAGTATCGATTTGATAAAACTACCCCTATCATTTACTATTTTTAATCCTTGTACCAAATCAAAAGTGGATAACTATTGTTCAAACATCATGTTTTCAAGAAGATATATAGTAGATGTAGGTAGTTGCACAATTTATTTATAAAGTAGTTGTACTTTGGTGACTTTAGTAGTAAATTAAATATAATTAATTAATTGTTATGTTGTTTGTAGCAGGTAAAAATGTTCATGTCCCAGATTTTGTGTTCTTGGCTCATGTAGTAGACCTAACATCTGCCCTCCATGTCCCATATGTCTTGAGATCATTTAGTTCAATCCCCTTTGCCACAAAACTTTATATCATACCTTTACTACCTCTTTCTTTCCTAGCCATGATTGTCATGTGGCTCTATTCCAAACCCTTTTTAAACTCATTTTACTATCTAAACAACTACTTACACCAAACTTGGGTTGTCCCAAGATTTGGTTTCCAGTATTTCTTGCCATTTGCAGCTGATGGAATTAACAAACAAATCGAAAAAGCAATTCTTAGAGCTGATAAATTGGGAGTTAAAGTGATTAGTCTTGCAGCATTAAACAAGAATGAGGGATTAAATGGAGGTGGAACATTATTTGTCAACAAACATCCTAACCTTAAAGTAAAAGTAGTACATGGGAATACATTAACAGCTGCTGTTATCCTTAATGAAATTCCTAAACATGAGATTAATGAAGTTTTCTTGACTGGAGCTACATCTAAACTTGGAAGAGCTATTGCTCTTTACCTTTGCACTAAACAAATTCGAGTTCTTGTAAGTATTTTTCACTAATTAATTTAGTTTAAAATTTAAAAAAAAATTATTTGTTCATTATGTTTATGTATAATTTCAGATGTTAACTTCATCTAGTGAGAGATTTCAGAAGATTAGAAAGGAAGCACCTACTGAATATCAAAAATATCTTGTTCAAGTCACAAAATATCATGCAGCTAAAAACTGCAAGGTAATTAATTAATTATTTACTCTCTCTTTATTTTTACTTGTCTATTATACTATTTTGGGGGTATCAGCTTTATAAAATCAATGAATAATTTACCAATAGTACACTTTTTGTTCCATTTTATGTGACATTCTTTCCTTTTTAGTCCATTCCCAAAAAAGAATGTCGAGTTACTCTAATTAGAAATAATTTAATTTTAAACTTTCACTTTTATCCTTAATAAAATAATTCACAGTCACACAAATACTTCATCTGTTTAAAAAATAACCATTTACTTTCCTTTTGAGTCTATTTCAAAACGAATGACCCTTTCCTTTTTTGGCAACACTTTAATTTTAACTTTCCACATAACATGTTTAAGGCTACAAGATTAAAGGATATTTCGGTACATTTGACATGACTTTAATTTAGGACCATAAGATTAAAAAGTCTTATCTTAAACTCCATGGGACCATAGGATCACAAAATGGTCATTCTTTTTGAAACAAAGAGAGTATTTAAGAATTATTTTAGATCATAAGTTTTAAAAGTCTTCATTTTTTTAAAATATCATGTCAAGTCAAACAATACCACATAAAATGGAACGAAGGGAGTATTTATTTTTCAATATTTATATGACTTATATCGAATAAGGGTAATTTGATAAAATTATCTATATTTACTAAGTACTTAATTTCTACGCCAAGTCATCAGTAGTAACAACTATTGTCGGACAGAGGGAGAGGGAGTAATTAATTAAACCCTCTCATATTATTACTTATATCTAGCTAATTATATTGTAACATTTTGGTTGGTAGACATGGATAGTTGGCAAATGGATAACCCCAAGAGAGCAAAAATTTGCTCCAACAGGTGCACATTTCCATCAATTTGTTGTACCTCCTGTTTTGCCCTTTAGAAGTGATTGTACATATGGTAATCTTGCTGCCATGAGATTGCCTCCTCATGTCAAAGGACTTGGATCTTGTGAGGTAATTAATTAGACTAATCATAATACATAATTATTATAATTAATTAATTAATGACTAATTAAGGTTTCTTATTCTTCTATATAGTATACAATGGAAAGAGGAGTTGTACATGCATGTCATGCAGGAGGAGTTGTACATTCATTGGAAGGATGGACTCACCATGAAGTTGGGGCTATTGATGTAAACAGAATTGATTTAGTTTGGGAGGCTGCTTTAAAACATGGATTAATGCCTGTCTCAAGTTTTACAAAGATTGACTAATTAATTTTAGTATATTTCATTAAGTGACAAATCCAAATCAATTCAACTTTCCTATTTCTAGGAGTTAATGTTTGTTGAGAATAGCTTATTAAAATCAGTTCCTGCTCAAGATCGTTAGTCGCATTGTTGTTGTTGTTGTTTTTGTCAGTAAAAATAACTACATGTTTGGATTTTCTTAAACGAAGTTGATGATCCATTGAATGATCCCATTATGTATATTCAGAAATTTGAATTAAATTCATGATTCTGCCTTTACTATTCCTTCCGTTCCAATTTATATGATATTTTTCAAATTTTGAGATTCAAGTAAGTCTTTCCTTAACGGTAGTTTCTTCATCTATTTTTTCAAATATATCAAATAATCAATTATTATGACTTTTGCTACTTTCCGCGTATTGACGAATACAAAATATTTAGACTAGGGCCTAGACATGTTCACACTGATATGGAGATTATATTGATATATTTTCAATGAAAAGTAACACTTGGAAATCGATTGACATATTTCCTCCAAATTATTAATTTATTAGTGGTAGCGTTGTTGTAGTAAGTGAGATTGTTTATATAATCGCAAAGAGGAGGGAAAATTTATGCAAATGTACTAGTACGTTTTTGTTTGGAGAAGGAAAAATTTCGAGAGGAATTATTGGAAGATCATGCTCATATGAAGTTCGAGGATAAAGGTAGAAAGTTAGTCTGTTATAGTTGAGTATTCTCTTGTTTCTCAATCAAATTTGTTACAATAACTCTCCTAGTGTCTTATCTTGGGGTCATCTTTCTCAAAATATTATACCAAGGGGATCGTAACGAGTCTGACAAGAGGCCCAGGTGGCCCGCGAGATTGGAGATCGCCTGGTAGAATTTTTTGGGCCGAGGAACAGGAAACAAGTAATTTCGATAGTTTTTCGTGGGTGTTAGCCCACGGTTCTTGGCGCTGCCCAGGGCTCAGGGCCAACTTTTTCGAAAAATTATATCGAGGGGTCCGTAACGAGCCCGACAAGAGGCCGGGTGGCATGGCGAGGTTGGAGATCGCCTGGTAGGGTTTTATGGGTCAAGGAACAAGAAACAAGCGATTTTGGTAGTTTTTCATGGGTATTAGCCAACGGTTCCTGGCGTTGCCCGGGGCTAAATTTCCCAAAAAATTATACCGAGGGGTCCATATCGAGCCCGATAAGAAGCCCAGGTGTCCCGGTGGGGTTGGATATCGCCGGATAGGATTTTGGGCAAGGAATAGGAAACATGCGATTTCAATAGTTTTTCATGGGTGTTAGCCCACGGTTACTGGCGCTGCCCGGGGCTTGAGGCCAACTTTCTCAAAAAATTATACCGAGGGATCCGTAACAATCCCGGCAAGAGCCCTAAGTAGCCCGACGGGGTTGGAGATCGCTTGGTAGGATTTTATGGGCCAAGGAACAGGAAACAGACGATTTCAATAATTTTTCATTAGTGTTAACCCACGATTCCTGGCGCTGCCCGGGGTTTGGGGCTAACTTTCTCAAAAATTTATACCGAGGGGTCCGTAATGAGCTCGGCAAGAGGCCTAAGTGGGTCGGTAGGGTTGTAAATCGCCTGGTAAGATTTTATGGGCCAAGGAACAAGAAAAAATAATTTTGGTAGTTTTTCGTAGGTGTTAGCCCACGATTCCTGGCGTTGCTCTAGGCCAAATTTCCTGAAAAATTATACCGAGGGGTCCATAACGAGTCAGGTGGCCCGACGAGGTTGGAGATCACTTGGTATGATTTTATGACCCAAGGAACAGAAAACAGATGATTTCGATAATTTTTCGTAGGTGTTAACCCACAGTTCCTAGCACTGCCCGGGGCTCGGGGCCAACTTTCTCAAAATATTATACCGAGGGGTCCGTAATGAGCCTGACAAGAGGTCCAGGTGGCCCGGCGGGATTGGAAATCGCCTGGTAGGATTGTATGGATCAAAGAACAGGAAACAAATGATTTCAGCAGTTTTTCGTAGGTGTTAGCCCACGGTTCCTGGCGCTGCCCGGGGCTCAGAGAAAACTTTCTAAAAAAATTATACTGACGTGTTCGTAATGAGCCCGACAAGAGGCCTAGGTGGCCCGACGGGGTTCGAGATCGCCTGGTAGGATTTTATGGGCCGAGAAATAGAAAACAAGCGATTTCGCCAGTTTTTCGTAGGTGTTAGCCCACTGTTCTTGGCGATGCCCGGGGCTCAGGGCCAACTTTCTCGAAAAATTATACCGTGGGGTCCGTAACGAGCCCGACAAGAGGTCCAGGTGGCCCGACGGGGTTGGAGATCGCTTGGTAGGATTTTATGGGCCAAGAAAAATGAAATAGACGATTTCAACAGTTTTTCATGGGTGTTAGCCCACAGTTCCTAGCGTTGCCCGGGGCTCGGAGTTTTCTTTTTCGAAAAATTATACCGAGGGGTCCGTAAAAAGCTCGAAAAGAGACCCAGGTAACCTGGCAGGGTTGGAGATCGCCTGGTAGGATTTTATGGGCTATCATATCTTACACTAATGAATAAAAAAAAAACACAAGAAACTCAATTAGTGATAATCAAAGAAGTTAGAAAAAAAATTATGTATGAAAAGGATTGTATATACTATCCTACATGATTTTTTTTTAAATTAAATATCAAAATAATAAATTTAAAATTATTTTTTTCACATTTTTTTTAAGATAAAAGGGTATATGTGAGTCACTTTGTAACGGTACTAGGGATATATGTGAGTCTTTTTATAACGGCAAGGGGTATATGTGAGCAATATTTATAATGAGGGGTATATCAACTTTAAATGACAAAATTGAGGTTATTAAAATCAAACCAATCTAAATAAATTACTAATAAGGCTTGAATTCTAGTTATTTTTAGAAATTTCTCTACGTTTTTTTCCTATTTATATAAAATGAGATCCAACAGCCTATTCTACTTTAAATAAAAAATAAAAAAATCATTTTTAAATTTGAACTAGCCCACATATATTGGACAGATGAAATACTTAAGTTGTCAGTTGTAAAAACCTATAAACCTGGCCTGGCTGTTGAAGATAATAACTACTTTCATGTTTTTTTTTCTTCATAAATTTTGGTTTATTAATTGATGAAATTGCAAAGAGATGAGAATTGTGTCATGGGGAAATATGTCAAGTGTGATGGCACTATTGCTATTGTTGCATTTTTTGGAAGGAATTTATGGTATCAGATTTGTGCTAGACAGACAAGAGTGTTTGTCTCACAATGTTCATCTTGAAGGTGACACTATTCATGTATCTTTTGTTGTCATCCAAGGTGACACTCCTTGGCATTCTGCTAATGAGGGTGGTGTTGATCTTATGGTACCTTTTTTTTTTTTTTTTCATTTTATGTTGTGTTGATGATTTTGCAAATTTTACTGTATGGATGTGTTCGATACGAGGAAAAATATTCTCTGGGAAAATAAGTAGGTTTCTTATTTATTTTCGCATATTTGGTGCAACCACATCCAATGGCGGTCGAGGATTAGGGTAGAAGGTTAGTAGGTAGTTGATTATTCTCATTTCTTGTCTCTGTGTGTGGAAGGGGGGAAGGGGGGAGGATAGCCTCTTCACAGGGGTAGACCTACATAGGTATCAGGGGGTTCACCCGAAAGATAAAAAATTACATTGTATATATAAAGTGAATTTTCTATATTTTTGTACATCCGCTAATTTTGAACCACCTAAATCAAAGAGGACAGATAGTCCAATAGTATTAAACTGCCCAACTTGAACCATAAATACTAATTTTGTACTTTACACTCTAGTTTACATATTTATATTTTTATTTTTTTGAACCCTCTCAATAAAAATTTTGAATTCGCCATGGCCTCGATCTTCCCCTCCACTTGTCCTTCTATTAATATTATTCAATTATAGTGTAGTTTCGTATTCTTTGAGGTGTATTACTATTTGTTGATGCATTTGTTTGTATCTTGCTATGTTGTTGTCTCTTTTAAAAAGATATTGTCCTAAAAGTATTTGTAAAATTAAATAGGGAATGACACAACTTCACATGAATGTGGACATGACCTCATATAGGAAGCTATAGAGCTTGAAAATTAGGGTAGAATTGAAGGTTAGTAGGTAGTTTTTTTTGTTTTTTGTTTTCCACCTGGTGTTCGGTACCCACATTGGAACCGACTAAATTCGGATTCGCACTGGGAAGTCCCACACTGGGGGGTAAAGCGCTCCCTAACAAAGGCGACTCCATAGGGGACTCGAACCCGAGACCTCTGGTTAAGGATGAAGGAGTACTAACCACTCTACCACAACCTTTGTTGGTGAAGGTTAGTGGGTAGTTGAGTGTTGTCATTTTCCGTGTGGCAAAGGAGGTGGACTGTCCTCTTCCTCTCTTGTCCTCCTAGTAGTACTATGATCAGTTATCGTGTAGTTTCGTATTCTTTGATGTGTATTACTATTTGTGATGCATTTGTTTGTATCTTGCCACTTTGTTGTCTCTTTTCTTATAATGTTGTGTCTTTCTGTTTGAACCGATGGTCTATCAGAAGCAACTTCTCTACTACACAAAGTTAGGAGTAAGGTTTGTGTATATTCTATCATTTTCATTCTCCACGTGTGAGATTACACCAGGTATGTTATTGTAACTAAACAAATAGTATGGGCGAGGTGGGGTAGGGCAAGGGTGTCGGGTGGTGGCAATGGGGGTGAAGACGAAGTCATTTTCCTCATTTTTTAAAGAATTTGTTTTTCTAGAGAAAATGTTTATCGAAAATCTTGACCAACCAAACATGCGGATAATATTTTCCTCCGTACCAAACACGCCCTCTGTGGCAACTTGTGATTTTTCGAGGCCGAATTAATGAATTTCTGACTGTTTTATATGGAATATAGGGATAGTTGATGCAATTATTTAATTTGTTACAAATTTCAGTTTTATGAATTTGCTGCAGTAAACCCTTAGTTTCATGGAAGGGGATCCTCGGAGCAATTGTAGAGTTGTCTCCACGTGACTAATAGGTCATGTTTTCGCAGTTGAATCAGTCGCTGATGTTTGTGGCAGGATAGACTGTCTTGGGGAGCAACTACCTTCTCTAAACTCTACGTAAAATGGGAATGTTTTGTGCATTTGGCTGCCCTTTTAGATCCGATATTTTATTACCATTCATGAGAATAAGCCCTTTCATTTCTCTGTTACTAAGTTTAGATGGTTCCTGATTGACTCATTACAAAGCTTGAAGCTTTAACAAATATTACAACTAATGATTTATCTGCTTGTGAACAGTAGTAGGTTGTCTGATGAATTAATCGAAGTGCATACAAGTTGGGCTCCAACCACCACTATTAGTAAACAAATTTGTTGTTAATACTAGTTTTGAGCATGATTTGTTGAATGGAGATGTGGGATTAGTGTAGCCAATCCTTATTTTTCGAGACCATCTTCTACATACACGTTCTTACTTGAGCCGAGGGTCTTTCTGAAACAACCTCCACGGGGTAGGGGTAAGGTCTACTACATACAGGTTCCATATAGGAAACATACACAACAAAATCGTCATCAACACCATTTCTTAGCATCTATTATTATGTGGCTAGTCCTTCAAAACATCTGAAATGTATTAGCGTTTCATTGTTAGCTGATTTTCTTGATACTAGCCAAAGAAGAAAATCATCTTACCTCATGGCTAGGAACTGAGTAGTCTCTATTGCTCATATCTACAGGGAGGGCTAAGTCGATGGCTGATGGTTTAGAAACTTTGGCCCTTACTCAAGAGTCTCACTTTGAATGGCATGCACCAGTACATTCTAGCATTTCTTCGCGTGTTGTGGGAGATGTTGTCGGGGTTTTACACTGACGATGTATAGAAGTTGAACTATATTTGTTAAATCACTAGGAGTAGGTGATAATTCATGTTGGTTGGTGCTTGTTTGACAGCATGTTGATTGAATTGTATCTTCTATTTTATCTTGACTTGTTTGTTCCCTTTCAATCATTGTACCTTGTTACTTTTTGTTCTCAATCTGTTCAATTTTCAGATAAAGGGGCCGTCAGGTGAGCTAATTCATGGTTTCCGCGACAAGACTAGTGAGAAATATGAGTTTGTTGCTTCCAAGAAGGGCATTTACCAGTTCTGCTTCACGAATAAGTCTCCGTATGAAGAAACCTTAGATTTTGATGTGCACATTACACATTATGCGTACTATGATCAGCACGCGAAGGATGGTAATAACCCCTCTTGGGCTCTGTCATCTTCTTTCTTGTTCTCTTTAGGTTTTGCTTAATCTTTTCAAGTAAATGCCTACAGAGCACTTTGATCCATTGCTGGACCAGATATCAAAGTTAGAAGCGGCTCTTCAGAACATACAGTTTGAACAGCATTGGCTCGAAGCACAGACTGCTCGCCAGGCATTACGTATGATTTTCTTATGACTTTACTGCTTCATTTCCACCCTTTTTCCTTAAGATGGCTAAAGCCCCTAAACTATAAGATAAATAAGCCTCTACTGACCATACAAGTGCGCGTTTTAGCCTCTGATTGAAGGGTATGGACTGTTGTTTCTCACTTCATGAGCTAATCGGATTTGAGTTATGCTTAAGGTCCATATTGAACCTGCAGCCCCAAACAAAGACCAAAGCAAGTGTTAGATTCAAAGCTGGTGTCGAGGAGTACAAATTGATTTATATACTCCTGAGTACGTAAGCTTGATCCTTCCCTTAGACTCGTTACAAACTCGGACTCAGTAAGAATCTCTTCTTTGTGTTAGTACAAAGGAAGAATTTGCCCAAAAATTAGACAGGAATCAAGATGTTATCAGGCTTTGAAGACTAGGGGTGGGGCCAATTTATGGTCAGGGAATTTATTCGAACCTCCTTCGGTGGAAAATTATATTATTTATACATGGTTAAAATTACTTTTCATGTTTATATGTAGATGTTGAACTCCCTTCAACTATTTTGTGTGTTTACTTCTTTCTATTTTGAACGCCCTTAGTGAAAATTCTGGCTCCACCATGGCAGTGCTCCCTGAACAATGTGAAATAATCGCAATTATGTTATTCATGCTCCAAACATCCGATGTTGGACGTGTGGGACGAAGGGATAGGGTGTTAAGACTCCTAAATTGGTTGGGGGGGGGGGGGGGGGGG
>JBCEWC010008500.1:0-19886 GCA_038996855.1 Solanum aculeatissimum | reverse complement strand
TTAGTGTTTAATTGTGCTAACCCATATTCTTGTCTACATGTTCTAACCATGTAGGGACCGAGGGTGATTTATACATTCCTCCGGATGACGTTTGATATCTTGTTGAAGACTTGCTAGTGGTGAGCCCTCTTGTTCAAGGGAAATAGCCACCATCTATCTACCACTTTAGTTTATGTATTTACTTTCTATTGTCTTGAGGGTGAGCCTCAAACTTGTCGAGGCCCCGCTCATCTATGTAGAGGCACTGTTGGACAAATATATACTCTTGTAAGTTTTGCTTGTATGTTGAATCTTTGTTCTTTAATATGATGTTACTTAGCTTGGCTCATGATCATGTTCTCTTGTTATGATATTTGCTTGAATGATGGGCATTGTGAATGGCTATGTGCTTAAGTGGAAATTCCCATAATCCCGGTGTGCCCCCATAGTGGAATCCTATTTCCCCTTGCCCTTAGAGATTATTACTATGTGCTATGTGTAAGTATGCTTGTCCCATTCCCGGTATTGTCCCCGTAGCTTGAGTCCCAAGTCCCCAATCCCTTAGAGCTTATGTGTTATGTGTTTAGCTTCCGCGTTCTTGAACCAATGATGCGTGTAATGATGCTATGATGGCTTGATTGAGGGTCTTCGGGTCCTCTTTCGCCATGTCACTTCTAGGCCACCTATCCGGGTCGTGACATATGCATATAAGTAAGAATAGGAAGTACCCATAGTGAAATAAGTCTTGAAATTAAAAGATTGAGTTGACAAGGATTTTGGACTCCCTGGGTTGAAGGACCCATGGATGAAGAAACCCACATAACTTATGATGTCACACAAGCTACACCTTCTTTTTTAAGGTTGAAGCGGTCATTATCAAATAATATAACCTAACCAAGCTTAGGGTCGAACCTACAGGAAATATGGTAGACTCCAGAATAATTCAAAGTAAAGTGGGGTGATTAACCTACTTACCTCCCGAAATGGGAAGTTTTGTAATTGCAATAAAATAAACCTAAACTAGTGCTAGTGTTGTGATATAAGTAGAAGAGATAACTAGGGTATTGTGTTCCCCATGATTCCCTAACTCAGTATTACCAGATAATCGTAATCTTTTCTAGTGTGTAGCATGTAGAACGGTAAGTTAGATTTACCAAATCCTTTGATCCAGGTGAGAGGTAAATTTTACTATGAAATTTGATCCATCTCCGCAGTGTCACATTACTACCGCTTACTTATTGTCCCAGTACGATCTCCCCTTAATCCAGTTTAGTTGATTAGATGAGAAAACATGAATCGAATCTTATTGATTATTCTCTTTTCCTATTCATTACTACCTTGATCCAATCAGTAACACTAGGCGAGTTCTAACATTGGACACCATTAAAAAGTAATTAAAATGAAGAGAAATAATCAATACATGCATACACACCTTCCAAGAGTTACAAATTATCCAATTTTACTTTGTTAGTTCTTCATGGTTCCTACAACCCTAGTTGTGGATTTAGCTACTCATGATCAATGTAGATGCAAGAATCATGATACTGAATAGAATAATTAAGCACTTACACAAATGAATTTAAGAACAAGAAATTCAAACTCTTCAATAGAAATCACAAGTACGAATCAAGAACACCACATATTGTTTTCCATGTGATTTTATGATGTTCTCTCTCTAAAAATTGTACAACTCTCTAATCTCTCCAACTTCTTCAACCTCTTTTCAAAAAATAATCTAAAAACCTATTTATAATGTCTCAAAGCAAAATCAAAATAGGAAAATTGGGTCGGCAAGCTCTACGGGTTGTATACTATTCCACGGCCCTTAATCAGGGTTTCGTGGTCTTCTTCTAAAAAATAGAATGGTCTTCTATGAGACCCATCTATGGGTCGTACAAAGATCTACGGCCCGTGGAGGGTTTCGTCTGATGACTTTTTAGCACTTCTTCTCTTTCTGATCCTCAGGATACGACCTCAACTCTATGACTCATGGAATACTTTATGGCTCATTTGCATGTTCGTGAATTCTTATTCAGAAGATTTCCCCTTCATTGGAATTTGTTATGAAACCTCTTCTATGGCCCGTGAAATCTTCCACGACTCGTAAAGGATTTTGTGGATCATCAAAATCTGCAATTTTAGCACACTTAGCCCAAAAATTATGTCAATGCTATAATCCTGCAAAACAAACATAGAAACACATCAAATATACTAAAATCGCTATGAGAACACATAAAATTTCAAGTTTTAAGCATCAAAAGTGTTGTATTTTGATAACACATCAACACCCTCAACTTAAAATTTTTGTTTGTCCTCAAGCGACAGACTCAATCTTCTAAAGCAGTATAGTAACACACAGACCTCAGTCTAACAGCATACATCATATCAATAAGTAAGCAAAGATACCCACACCACTTATAACCACCTATCATGATCAGTACATCAAACAGTGCAGCTATGACAAGCAGTGTAATCAATGATAAGCAACAATCATTAAGTTAGTCTAATATTAATAATGCAATATAAGTGCCCTCACAAAAATAAGTCCCACATCCCACTCATAATAGTATTTTCAGATTCAATGCTTGGGACTACACAAAAATTACTCGCTCTTACAATAGATATTCAAATACTGTGCTCAATAACATATGATTGCCCCTATACTCACGACTATGACCTTCAACTACTTGGGTTAGGACCACTATAGGACTTCTTGGCTTGTAACGTAGGCTTAGTGGGCTTTGGTATGATATTTTGGGAATATAGTGACTAAAGACCCTCCTTGATACTGCGCTCTCTACACTTTTTCCCTACCAACACTAGTATTTTCACTCATTCTCCCTTCTTCTATTTCAAGCTTTTCTGGGTGTCTTATTCTAGTTCTTAGCTCATTGCCTTTTTATTTTTAACTTTCTTTTTCTTTTTAGCTCATTGTTAAGGCGTCTTTTTATCTTTTTTGGCACCCATATCACATTTTTTCCCTTTTTTATGTATCACTAACTTCCACCCCATTTATTTTGATCTCACTTACACTAGCCACCCTCAACTTAGGCTTTTGACTTGAGTTGAGGTGGGAAAAAAAACCAGGGCCACTTTTGGTAGCTACCCTCAACTTAGGCTTTTTGCCTCAGTTAAGATGCACATTGTTCAAGGAAGGACCAGGGCCAATCTCAGGATTTCACAATCAACAAGGCTTAGTTACTTAGGTATCTACAAAGAAAAAGGTACATACATGGCTCAAATATTCGGATAAACGGATACATCAAGCGTTTGGTTGGTCATTTAGGCTAAGTGGACTAATATGAATAATGGCCTAAGATCCTTTCCTAACCAACGGTATAAGTTACAGTAACAGGGCAAGTTCTGAATTAAAACACATATGAGAATCAAGCAAATAAGCTCACACATATGGCACTGATTACACTATCAACTCAGACCCTTAGATCATGCTTTTTATCACAATTACACCTTACTTACCAGAAAAGCACTATCAATTAATCAAAATCACATGGATGTTATCAAGACTACCTAAAATTAAAAACTTTTATGGTGGGTAGTATTTTTTAATAAAAACAAACATATGCTATAGACTTAAGTGTAGTATACTACTAATACTACCTATACATCCTAAACATGCCAGTTTAACATATATTAAATTTCGTCAAGGAAAGAACACAGGCATAAAAACTCCTCAGACTCAAAAATTAGGGTAGTTGTAGTCCATAGCTACTCAGACTTCACTGCGGCCTATAACTACCCACACCCCATCGAAAGAGATGTGCATTGTCACCAATCCACAAAGATATAATCATAAAACACTGGGGTCAAAAGAAAATATACCTAGGGTCCATGAGTCCTATTCACAACCCATAGTTGTTTTTATGGGCCATAAAGTTGACTCGTGGATTGGAGTGCACATAAGTTTGCTCATTGTAGGTGTTCTACGAGTTAATGTATGGGTCATATTGTTACATATGACTCGTAGAATCAGTCGTAGAAGCACTTCTTATTGCCTTCTCAGCCCAAGATGGCTGACTTGGTCTGTACTTGCATAAGCTTCACAAAATACACTATTACCCTATATGCCACCAGTCCAATATCCACAGATTACAGCCAAAATGCCAAAAATTAAACTAACTACCAGTCTAAAAACTACAAATAGAACAAAAACTACCACTGTTACATCAAATATCTTTGTTGCCTCCCACGTAACACCTGATTTATTATGGTGGCATGACTTGGACCACTTGATTACTCAGACATCATCAATGGTCCAAACCTCCATCTTCAACTCTTCTGGTCTCTTTATCGACTAATAGATGTTAAAGATGACTTCTTCATAATTTAATTAAAACTTGAGTTAGTATGATTCCATGTCAACTAGAGCTCGCCCAATGGCTAGGAAAGGCCTTCCCAAGATGATTGGGACTTTAAAGTCGACCTCACAATCTAGGATCACAAAGTCTGTGAAGAATATGAATTTCTTAACTTTGACAAGAACATCATATAATATCCCCACAGGCTTCTTTCCTATCCTGTTAGCCATCAATAATCGCATGCTCATAGGAGTAGGGGTTCCCAGTCCTAGTTTCTTAAAACTTGCAAGGGGCATCAGATTTATGCTCCCACCTAGATCACATAGTTCCCTTGCAAACTCAACGTCTCCAATGGTGCAAGGAATGGTGAATGCTTTGGGATCCTCTCGCTTCTACACCAAGGACCTTATGGATATCGCACTGTAATGTTGAAGCTCTTAAGAGAGCTCCTAACTTATAGTATGTTTCTTGTGACCAAGTCCTTCATAAACTTTATGTATTCGGGCATCTTCTCCAATGCTTCAATCAGAGGGATGTTTATGGAGAGTTGTTTTGACATGGAGAAGAAGTGCTTGAATTTACCTTCCTCTTCTTTATTCTTGAGTCTCTAAGGGAAGGGAAGAGGAGGTCAGGGAATGGGTTTCAACCTCTGTTGCATTGTTGCATCACTCCCCCCATCCTTAGCACGAACATCTCTATCTCAGCATCCTTTCTCTCAACCAATTCCTCAAGAACATCATAAACAACAACCAGCATCGAAGGATCAATGGTTTATTTGTCACTATGTGTAGTCACTATCATACACTGCCCCTCATTCGTAGGATTTTGCATTGTGTTGTTGGGCAATGTACCTTTCTAGTATTAGTTTAACTGAGTTGACATCTAACCAAATTGTTGCTTAAGATTCTTGATGGCAACAGAATAAGACTTAATTTTTTTATTAATATTAGAGATGTCAGACTTCATCCCTTTCAATATCTCATCCTGCGCGTCAACCTTCTTTAACAGGCGATCAAATATCTCCTCAACTCTAGAGTTGCCAGTCCCAAAATCTCAGTTATGTGGTAGAACATATGGACCATTTTTGTAACCATCTCAGTGTTCCCAATCAACATCTCTATCTTGGCCCCTATTCCTATCATAGTAGTCTTCTTTATGGTTGTCTCTGAAGGTACCATCCTTGTTGTAGTTTCGACCTTGGTTTCCTTGACCTTGGCACTAATAGTATTGATTAGACCCTTGGGCATTGGTTTGAAAACCCGTCATTTGGTCTGCTATGAAGAAAGTATCCTTCTCATAATAAGGCTCCTCGTACATGGGTGGTCTTGGAGGCTGATGAGATACTACATTCACACTTTCTTGGTTCTACTTCATCAATAATTCCACATTGGTATTAATTCGAGCAAGCTCTTGTATCACCCCTTCACTTTTCCCTACCTACTCTAAACTAGTACTGACTGAGAATGAGCTTTTTGTAGTTTACTTATATCTCGTCTCCCATGCACAATTTGTGTTGATAACTCTTTCCATCCTTTCGGCAACCTCCTGAAATGGTCAATATATAAATGAGCCTCCTATGATAGTGTCATCAACGGCTTGGTTGTTCTCGTCCAGGGCTCAATAAAAGATCTCCACCAGGGCTTCATCAATGATCTTATGGTCTGGGACACTCCTTAAACACTTTGTAAATCTCTCCCACGTGGTACTGAGTGAATCACTAGGCACTTGCTCAAAGTTGTTGATATGAGCTTTCAACTTCAACTTCTTTGAGATTGGGAAGAACCTCTCCAAAAAGGCCTTCTACAAATTTGCCCAAGTGGTGATTGAACTCTTTGAGAGCTCAGATAACCATAGAATTATATTTCCTATCAGAGAAAGTGAGAAAATACAAAGCCCAATGGCATCCATAACAGATTCTAGTTTCCCATCATGCTCTTATAAATAAACACAACATTGTGTAGATGGTTATGTGGACCCTCTAAAGGTAAGCCCGCGAACAACCCATGATTCTGCAGTATTTGGAGCAACCCACTCAATACAACAAACTTTGTGTCATCCGATAGTGGAGGTAACACAATAGCTCCCATGACATCCATCACCATAGGGTCAAGCCAATATTGATTCTATTAATTAGTTGCAGCTTGGAGAACCTGTGGTGGTGGGTTGTTATTGTCATTGTTGGGATTCAACATTGCATTCACCACATCATTTGTAGCATTGTTCACATTATTCTAGGTCATTCTCCTTAGCGTCCTTTGGATCTAAGGGTCAAATGGAGTCAACGGATTTCCTTGAATTTGAGTGTTGTGCATACACTACACCTGCACGCTAAAATAAAATAAATACATAAAATTAGAGAAATAAGGATTAATTCCCAAACTACTTGAATTAAACAAGTCTAGTCGTATTCCCCGATAAAGAGGCCAAAATATGATGCCGGCCAAGCTACATCTCTTGTTTAAAGGTTGAAGTGGTCGTTGTCATGTAATATAACCTAACTAAGCTTAGGGTTGAACCCACAGGGAATATGGTAGATTCCAGAATAATTCAAAGCAAAGTGGGATGATTAACCTACTTATCTCCCAAATAGGGGGGGTTGGTAATTATAATAAAATAAACCTAAACTAGTGCTAGAGTTGTGAAATCAGTAGAAGAGGTAACTAGGGTATTGTGTTCTCTATGATTTCCTAACTTAGTATTATCAGATAATTGTAATCTTTTCTAGTGTGTATCATGCAGAACAATAAGTTAGGTTTACCAAACCCTTTGATCCAAGTGAGAGGCAAATTTCACTATGGGATTTGATCCATCTCCACAGTGTGATATAACTAACCCTTACCTATTATCCCAGTACAACCTCCCTTTGATCCAGTTTGGTTGATTAGATGAGAAAAAATCAATCAAATCATGTTAATTATTCTCTTTTCCTATTCATAACTACCTTGATCCAGTTAGTAACATTCTAACGTTGATCACTGTAAAAAATCAATTAAAATGAAGAGAAAAAAATCAATGCATGCATGTACACCTTCCAAGAATTATGAATTATCCAATTTTACTTTGTTAGTTCTTTATGGTTTCCATAACCCAAGTTATAGATTTAGCTACTCATGATCAGTGTATATGCAAGAATCATGATACTAAATAGCATAATTAAGTACTTACACGAATGAATTTAAGAACAAGAAATCCAAACTCATAAATAGAAATCAAAAGTACGGTTCAAGAACATCACATATTGTTTTCTACGTGATTTTATGATGTTCTCTCTCTAAAAGTTGTCCAACTCTCTAACCTCTCCAACTTCTTCAACCTCTTTTAGAAAAATAACCTAAAAACCTATTTATAATGTCTAAACTACAAAGACAAATCAAAATAGGAAAACTGGGTCGACAGGCTCTATGGGCACTTCTACGGGTTGTATACTGTTCCACGGCTCATAATCAGGGTTTCCTGGTTTTCTTCTGCAATACTGGAATTGTCTTCTATAAGACCCATTTATGGGTTGTACAAAGATCTATGGCCTATGGAGGGTTTTGTCTGATGACGTTTCAGAACTTATCTATTTTTTTGTCCTCAGGGTACGACCTCAACTCTACAACTCATCGTTTGTATGTTCGTAGATTCTTATTCAAAAAAATTCCCCTTCACTAGAATTTGTTACAAAACCTCTTCAACAGCCCGTGAAATCTTCCACGGCCCATAAAGGGTTTCATGAATCATAAAATCTACAATTTCAGCACATTTGGCCCAAAAATCATGCCAACCCTCTAATCCTATAAAATAAACATAGAAACTCATCAAATCTACTAATATCGCTATGAGAACAAAAAATATTTCAAGTTTTAAGAATCAAAAGTGTTGTATTTCGACAACACATCACCTTAATGTCTTGAAAAGATAGGAGAAACTTGAAAAAGTTGGGGAATCACCTTGAAACTTGGGCTTTAATGGAGAAGTCTTGAAACCCTAGAGATTTAGGAAGAATTTGGTAGAGGGGTTTTAGGGAATTTAGAGAGGAAGTTTGGAGTTTTGATTATATTAATAGGTCAAAATGAGAGAATTTTTCATGAAATCCCATCGATAAGTATTTAGGGATTTGTCCCAATTGCCCTTGCTTAGATTTGAAAATTTTGGAAAAATTTGTACTATAGGGAACAGGGGCACTACGTGAAGGAGTTCCAAGATAGGTCATTTTTGTGGAAAGTTTAATTCTCCTTATTTGACCTAGGGATGAGTTTTGATTATTTTTGTATTGAAATAAACCCTCTCTGCGATGTGGAGAGGTCGTGAATGCCTCTAGAAAATGCAAAAATTTGCAAAAACTATTTTTCAATTCGGTTGACCTAAAAATTGAATGAGATAACATTTCCACATGATTTTTCCCCTGATCAATAATTCGGCCTCAGATTTGCAAAAAATAATATGAATGATGCGTTATGCAAGGCATCTATTATAAGGGCATTCTAAGGCACTAGACGAGGTATTACAATATCTGCCCCTTGGAAATATTTGTTCTCAAATCTTATGGAAATACGCTTGAGATAAACAAATTTTAGCCCAACATGAATGCATTAATTCCATTTAAATATCATTTTCATGAAATTTCAAACTTATGCATCATATATCATCAAAACATGTTACCATGAGTAAGTATGCATGCAACATAATAAGAAAGAGATGAAATGCAAGGTTTGAGGTCTTAGACATGATTGACTCATTACCTTAGGCTTGAGTAGAATGGAAAATATAAGGGTATCATTTCTTCATATTCGTTTCCATTTCCCAAGTAGCACTTTCGACTTGTTGATTCCTCCAAAAGACCTTAACGGATGCTACATCTTTATTCCTCAATATCTTCACTTGCTTATCCAATATTTTAACTAGGACCTCTTCATACGTCAATTTTTCCTCAATACCTACTCCCTCCAAAGGCAAAATGGAGTTTGGGTCACCTACACACTTCCTCAACATGGACACACGAAAAACTAGATGAACCATACTCATCTCCATAGGCAACTCCAACTCATAAGCAACCTTATCAACGCGCCTCAAGATCCTATAAGTCCCTACGTACCTAGGGCTCAATTTTTCCTTCTTGCCAAACCAAACTACGCCCTTCCTAGGTTAGGCTTTCAAATACACCTAACCATTTACCTTGAACTCAAGATCTCTCCTTCTAATGTCGAAATAAGATGCTTGCCGACTTTGATCCATCTTTAATCTCTCTCTTATCAACCTCACCTTCTCTCAAGCTTCCAAAACCAAATCTGGACTTATCAAATCTATCTCTCCTACTTCAAACCACCCAACCAGGGATCTACATCACGTCCCATATAAGGCCTAAAATGGTTCTATCCCGATATTAGACTTATTGAGTGAGAGATGTTTATCCCAACTACTCTTGAATTCTAACACAAGTTTTAAGCATATCCTTAAAGGTTTGAATGGTTCTTTCGGCTTGACCATCCATTTAAGGGTGAAACGTTGCACTAAACTTGACATTAGTACTAAGGCCTCCTTGGAAAGATTTCTAAAATTTAGCGGTGAATTGGGCACCACGATCCAAAATGATGGATAATGGAACCCAATGCAATCTAATCAACTCATGGATGTACAACTTAGCATAGTATTCGACACCATATGTTGTTTTAACCGGTAAAAAATGAGTTGATTTTGACATTCAAGCAATCATAACCCAAATTGGATCAAAATTCTTCTTAGTTCTAGGCAAACCAATCACAAAATCTATATTGATCTCTTCCCATTTTGAAGTAGGAATCTTTATGTCTTGGTCTAGGCTACCTGGCCTTTGGTGTTCAGGTTTGACTTGTTGGTAATTATGACATTCAGCCACGAACTTTGCAATGTCTATTTTCATACCACCCTATAATATACTTCTCTCAAATCACTATACATCTTTGTAGAACCAGGATGAATGGAATAGGATGAATTATGAGTCTTTTTCAAAATCAAGTCCCTCAACCCATCAATATTTGGCACACATAACCTACCTTGGTGTCTAAGGACACCATTTCCCCTTTGAGAGCAACCTTTACCTTGACCTCTTTTACCAATGCCTTCAAATCAACCAAAGTAGGATCAAGGCCTTGCTTGGATTTGACCTCTTCATTAAAAGAAAATTTAGAACCATCTAGAACCATCATACCTCCCTCATCAGCTTCATTCAACCTAACTCCCAACCTAGCCACTTCATGAACTTCTTTTGCTAACTCCTTCTTCCCATCATCAATATGAGCTACACTTTTCATGGATACCCTACTTAGTGCATCGGCCATAATATTAGTTTTTCCCGGGTGGTAATGCATACTTATCTCATAGTCTTTAAGGAGGTCTAACTATCTCCTTTGCCTCAAATTAAGATCTCTTTGGGTGAACACATATTGAAGACTAGTGTGATCAGTGAAGACATCCACATTAATCCATACTAATAATAGCACCATATCTTCAAAGCAAATACCACGGACGCTAGTCCAAAGTCATGTGTAGGATAATTACTGTCACAACCCAAGCCTAGGACCTAGGAGAAGTATGGTAAATGGGGAACCCAAAGGTACCCCAGACAACCCTTATAGCATACTTAAGCACATCTTTGGTTGCAAAATATAATACAAATATCTTTTGGTCAAACTAAGGGGATTTGGGACTTAGGATGCAAGCTATGGATAGAAATGGTAAGGGACTTGCCATCATTCAATACCAATAAGCAATACTAAGGGAAAGAAGATATAGGACGCACTCTATAGGGAGTGGGGACTTAGGGAATTCACAATCTCATAATCAATAACATAAATATCAACATACATAGGATAAGGACTAAGTGATAATGTTCCATAGAGTGTATGATTCACATAAATGAATATAGTATGAGCATCCAACAACACCTCTAGGCATGAGTAGGAAGGGGTCCAAGACATGTCCCGGGCTCACCCTCAAAATAAGAAGTAAAGTAATAATGTCCCAACATAGCAAGCTTGATAGAAAATGGATATCGACTCACCACAACAAAATATCTTTGCGAACCGAACTAGCCACAAGGAGGTGGATGAGGATGTGCTCCGGTCCCTAGATAGTTAGATCATGTAGGCAAAAAGTATGTGTTAGTACTTTGAATATACTAACGCATGCAGGAGTATACAATAGAAATAAGCTTAATATGACATGCATGAGTAATTCTTTGATGAAAACACGCATGGAAGGCAGAACATAATTTCATGACATAGCATACATATGTGGAAGGAAACCTTAACCAACATATAAGACCATATGAGATAATATATAGAATCCAACACAACCCCTACGTTGGCACAGGGAGACCACTTGTTGGTGAAACTCCACCAACTTAAGCATGCATCTTTAATAATCACAATGGTCAATGTGGATCCACTACACTAGCCTATAAGGGTTCCTATGGTGGCACATAGTTAATGAGACATGAAGTTGCTACTAGGATTCCCTTATTGAATCCCACCACTATGCCCCATTCGGTGCTAAGTCATTCCCAAGGAATCTATTAGAAAACATGAGTATAATCATATACATTCATTAACCTTTAAAACACGCATCTTCATATAAGGAGTAGCTAATAAAACTTATGATGTAACAAGTGAGAATTGTTCTTATCACAAAAGGATCTATTGTTTTGTTAGAATTATCCTTATCACCTTCATAAATACTTTATAACTTTCGTTAACTTTCATAGCATATAATTGAACTCTCATCATTTGGAAATTATACTTCATTAGAAAACTTAATATGAAAATTGAGTGGGTTTAATGCATTTAGGCTTTAAATCATGGAAATCAAGAGGACTGTGCATAAATGTAGTGAAAATCATCAATTTAAATCATCCTCAAATAACCCACCACAATCATTCATTTCATCTTTCAAAACATAAATGTGGGAACATGAAATTCACTTTGTAAATCATCAACTTCATAGTATCTCATGGTATCATAACATTCATAACTTGAATACCATAAAAATAGCTCATAATAATAAACCCTTGGAAGTAATTCATGCAATTTTATTCAATATATGATGATTCTTAACATAAATTGTGCATATTAGGAGTAATAGACAATATCTATAAGAAATCAACCTTGAATTTCAAAGAATTGAGTGAAAAGGGTTTGGGGGCTCCATGGGTGGAAGAACCCATGGATGAATAACCCACATACCTTAAGGTCTTGAAATTGACGAAGGAAACTAGAAGAAGCTTGGAGAATCACTTTGAGACTTGACCTTCAATGGAGGAACTTGGAACCCTAGAAATTCAGATGAATTTGGATGAGAGATTGTTTTGGGAGGTTTTGAGAGAAATTTGGGAGAGTTTAAGAGAGGAATAGGGCTATAAATGATAAATTGTTTTAGGATTCATACATATAAGGGTGTTGGGATATGTCCCAATTGCCCTCAATTCTGGTAAATTTCAAAACAAAATTGTTCTTGGCGAGAGTATAAGTGGATCGCGCCTTGGGGTCATTATTGTAATTTTTTGCACAAAGTTTAATGTTTCCCAATTTTTGTTTAGGAATGATTCTAGGTCACTTTTGTATTATCTTGAACCCTCTCCGCGACGCGGAGAGGTCGTGTACTTTTCTAACTAGGAAAAAATCAAGCAAACAATTATTTTTTGATACGGTTAACCTAAAAATCGAGGGGGACCTATTCTCTACACAATTGTACCTCTTGAAATTGAATACGAACTCGAATTTACTAAAAACCTATGGAAATTATGATATTTAAGAAATCTACCACAAGTACATTCTGAATCGCTTGGGAGGTGTTACAATTACACTCATGCACTTTTAGTTTCCCAGAAGCATAGGCAATGACCTTGACACCTTGCATTAACGCACACCTCAAATCAACTCTTGAAGTATCACAATAGACAACAAACCTTTCTAACACTTTCAGTAAAGTCATAATAGGAGTGGATGTAAGCTTGTCTTTTAAAGTTTAAAAGCTTCTTTCATATTCATCCATCCAAAGGAATTTTGCCTTTTTTGTGTCAACTTTGTCAAACGGAATACAATTGAAGAGAATCCTTCAAAAAATCTCCAGTAGTATTCCTCTAAGCCCAAGAAACTCCTAATAGTCGTTGGAGTTTAGGTCTTGGGCCAATTTCTCACCACTTTTATTTTCTTAGGATCCACTTTGTTTTCTTACTCTATGCCACATGCCCAAGGAATGCAACCTCTTTCAACCAAAATGCACATTTGTCAAACTTGACAAAAAACTTTTCTTCCCTCAAGGTTTGTAACACCACCCTCAAATGCCTCACATTCTCTTCCTTACTCTGGAAATAGATCAAGATGTCATTGATGAACACCACAACAAATATGTCAAGGTAGAGTTTAAAGATCCTATTCATGAGATCCATAAATATTGTTGGAGCATTAGTTAGGATAAAATATATCACCACAAATTTAAAGTGTCAATACCTTATCCAAAAGACCATCTTACAAATGTCACATTCCCTTACCCTCATTTGATGGTATTTAGACTGAAGATTGATCTTTGAAAAGTGACTAGCCCCTTGCAATTGATCAAATAAATAATTTATCCTCGATAGTGGATACTTTTTCTTTATGGTGACCTTGTTGAGTTACCGATAGTCGATGTATATTCTAAGTGAGTCATCCTTCTTCCTCAAAAACAACACTAGTGCACCCCCAAGGTGACTTGTTAGGTCATATGAATCCCTTCTCCAATAAATCCCTCAAATTAATCTTTAATTCTTTTGATTCCACCAGGGCCACACGATAGGGAGGAATAGATACAGGTTGAGTATTTAGGAGGAGGTCTATACAAAAATCTTTTTACCTTTCAAGAGGAACACTAGAGAGTTTGTCAAGAAAGATATCGTGAAACTTATTGACCACTAGAATTGACTCAATAGAAGGAACTTTTCACTCAACATCCCTAATCTTCAAAAGATGATAAATGAAACCCTTATAAATCAATTCTCGAACCTTGATACAAGAGATGAACTTACCCTTAACCACTGAATCATGACCTTCCTACTCAAGGATGGGTTTATTAAGAAATTGGAACCTAATCTTACGAGTTCTACAATCAATAGAGGCATGATATGCATCTAATCAATCCATCCCAAGAATAATGTCAAAATCTACCATGTCAAGTTTCACAAAATCACAAGGCAAGACTTTATGCAAAATAGACATGGGACAACCCTTATAGACTCTTCTAGCAATAATAGACTCACCAATAGGAGTAGACACTAAAAAGGTTTCACATAATATTTCAGGACTCATGTCAAACCTACTAGCAATGAATAGGGTAATGAAAGATAAAGTGGCACCCAAATCTAATAAAGTATACACATCATAATCATAAACCTTTAACATATCAGTGGTGACATGGGGCATCTCATCCACCCCTTGTCTCTCTTGAAGAGCATATAACTGGTTATGACATGGAGCACCTCCTTGTTGGCCTCCTTGTGCCCCTTGACCTTCATGAGCATCATGTCATTGGGAATGACCATCTCTACCCTTGTTTGGAACATTTGGACAATCAGCAAGCTTGTGACCCATCTTGCCACACCCATAGCAAGCACCTAAATATTTCAAGCATTTACCACCATGGTTCTTCCCACACTTTGGAAATCTTGAAAAGGTTGGTCCACCATTACCACCTTGAGCTTTAGGTTTTGGCACCCTATCATTGATGAACCTTTGGTTTGAAACATTTGATGACCCTTGGCCATAAAATTTGTGGCCTTGTTGAAAGCGACCACTTCTCTACCCTTAGCACCTTGAGACCCACCTTCATAACAAGCCCTCATAGACTCCTCCATCTTCCTCTTCCTAAGTTTCTCTCCCTCAAGTTTCTAGGCATATTTCATGAGCTGAGATATGTCCATCTCCCTTATAAGCATAGTAGTTTGGCATTCTTCATTGATCAAGTCGGATACTTATGACACAAATGTATTCATTCTTACCTGGGGATCGGCAACCAAGTGAGGAGCATACTATGAGAAATTGTTGAATTTGAAGGAATACTCCCTCACATTCATGGGGCCTTCTTTGAGGTTCATGAATTCCATCATATTTGCCTCTCTTAGCTCAATAGCAAAGAAGCGATCAATAAAAGTGTCATTGAATTCCTTCCAAGGAATAGGCTTATTATTCACCCTCTCCATCTTCCATTGAGTGAACCATATTTGTGTAATACCTTTGAGTTAGTAGGCTTCTAGTTCTGCTTTCTCCTCCAACTTACCCCCATGATAGTCCAGACCTTTTATACCTCATCAATAAATTCATGGGGATCTTTCTCCACTTTAGAGCCAGGATACTCCAGAGGATTCATCCTAGTGAAATCCCTCACCCTTGAGGTTGAAGTAGGAGCATGAGGAGCTTGGGCCCCTTGGTTAACTTGGTTGGCCACGGCTTGTGCCAACAATGTGATAACATTTTGAAATTTGGCATAAGTAAACCCTTTCTCTTGGGGATCTTATGGGGCCGGAGGGGCTTGGTCCTCATCAGGAATAGGGACTCTTAGTGGCATTCTTCTTTGCGGCATTATCTAGAAGCACAAAGAAAAATTATTAGAAATAGGAAGTTTTAAGACAAGTTCTAAGGCACGACATAAATCATGAAGAAATGAGTTATTTCCTAAATGGCTTATAACCTCCAATCCATAAATGTGGTGCACTTCACAACCACGGGCAAGACTCTATTCAACGTGGTATATTAGATTTTTTAGGACCATTTACAAATCTAGTGCTCTGATACCAAGCTTGTTACAATCCAAACCTAGGGTCTAGGTGTGACATGATGAATGGGAAACCCGAAGGTTCCCCAAACAAGCATCATAGCTTACATAAGCACATCCTTGGTTAAGAAATGTAATTCAATCGTCATCAAGTAGTACTAAGGGGATTAGAGACTTAGGACATACTTTATGGGTAAAAAGGTAAGAAATTTCCACTATTCAAAATATAGCAAATAATTCTAAGGAAAGGGGAAGTAGGGGATTAGGAAATTTACCACCTTACTAATAACATTATGAAATGAATGATCAATTCCTTAATAAAAACATGTATGGAACAGACATAGTTTCTTAAAATATCAGCATACATATGTGGAGGAGACCTTAACCTACACTAAGACCATAAAAGCTACTACATGGAATCTCGATATTGCCTCTACACCAGAAAAAGAGTAGTCTATTTGCCAAAGTAGACTATACCTCACCTTATAGGATCCAACACATTTTGGATAGTGTTTTTTCATATACCTTATGGGATCGAACTCATTTTAGTAAATTAAATATGAACATGAAGCTATATGTAGATTCACTAACTAATACATAATCCTACAGTGGCACGTAGTTATGAGACTAAAAGTTTATATAAGGACCCCTTAGCTCGAGCCCTCTCCTTAAGTCTCATTCAGTTCTAAGTCTAGTCCCACAGAATACATAAAATATAAGCATAATCATAATATTCATAAACTTGTAAATTATAATATCATGATAAGAGTGGCTCATTAAAATTATATCCCCTTCAACTGAGTGTTTTCTTTCACAAGAGGGTGCATCATAGTATCATAAAAAGGGATTCATAATCTTGCATAATTTTCATAGAATTTTCATGGATTCATAACATACTTGGTAGTCCTTAATCATTCATAATATTCATGACTTGCATAACATGTAGTAAAGCCTTTCATCATACATAAGATGTTTTATCATATAGTCTTGGTTCTAAAACATGGTTGGTCTATGCATAGGGACTTAAAATCATGACATTCAAGAGTAATGTGCATGAATGAGGTAAAATATGATCACTTGAAACCATTCAACACAACCCACCATAATCATTGTAGGACCTCAGTTAGGGCATCATGAAATCATCTCATAAACCATAAAGCTTTTATAGTATTTCATAATAACATAGCATACATAGCTTAAATATCATAAAGTATTTCATAATATCAACCTTTGAAAGGATTACATGCATTTAAAATCAATAAATGACAATTTCTAATGTGAATCACGCATATAAGTAAGAATAGGAAGTACCCATAGTGAAGCAAGTCTTAAATTAAAAGATTGAGTTGAATGGAATTTTGGATACTATGGGTGGAAGGATACAGGAATGAAGAAATCCACATACCTTAATGATTTTGTGAAAGATAGGAGAAACTTTAATAATCTTGGGAATCACCTTGAAACTTGACCTTTAATGGAGAAGTCTTAAAACTCTAAAATTTAAGAAGAATTTGGTAGAAGGGTTTTGAGGAGTTTAGAGAGAGTTTGGAGTTTTGATTTGTGAAATAGGTTCAATATGAGAGAAATTTTTGTGAAATCCTGTCTATAAGTGTTCATAAATTTGTCCCAGTTTTCTTTACTTTAATCTAAAAAGTTTTTAAAAAAATTGTACTATGGGGGAATAGGGGCGCGACGTGAAGGCATTTCGAGATAGGTCATTTTCGTGTAAAGTATAATTTTCTCTTGATTTGATCATGGGATCAGTTTTGGTAATTTTTATACTGAAATGAACCCTCTCCACGATGCGAAGAGGTCACGAATGTCTCTACAAAATGCAAAAAAATTCAAAATCTATTTTTTGATATGTTTGACCTAAAGATCGAATGAGATCACTTTTCCTCATGATTATACCCCCCCCCCCCGATCAATAATCCAACCTCAAATGTTCCAAAAAATATGGATGATGCATTATGCAAGGCATTTGTTATAAGGGCATTCTAAGGCACTTTGGGAGGTGTTACAAAAAAGCCGAAACATAAAAGAGAAACAAAAAGAAAATCAAGAAAACAAATAAGAAAATTATAGATACACTTCATCTTCTCCCAATCTGGTACTGTACTTTCCTCTGGCAAACTCACTCATCCATGGTTCCTTAGTAACAAAATCAATGAGTTTGAGTGATATCCATAGAGGGGAATACAAGTGTTTCACGATCCAAGTGTGGCTCTAGGCATGACACGATGATTAGATTTCTGAAGGATCTCAACCAAGCCTCTTAAAATTCATAAGCATGCATAACGGTAACAATAGATATCAAGAATAATAAGAAAAATAAAAGTAAAGTCTAAGGAAAATCTCTATTGAACCAAAGCTAAAGTAATAAGTCCAAATAAATGGAATTATTCTTTGACATCTAAGCATACCTCTACTATCAATGGGGATGTAGGACAAGCTTCTAGCTCACCAAAAACTGAAAGTAAATGGTAAAGCAGTATAAATAGAATAATGAAATGCAAACTTAATGGGTTCCCCTCGAAACATGAGGACTCACCAATCAAGTGTATCAATATCGCTCCTAAACAAATGTAGGGTGATCATCCATCCCTATATTATGATACAATTATTAGTGCTTTGAATATACTAAGTATGTGAGCAATATGTATAAATAAACATGAGATAGCATGGAACATGGGTCATTATATCGATGCAAGACTGCTAATCAAGTAAAACATAAGATGAAATTCAAAATAAAACACTTTGTCAATGCATCAAAATCATAATAGAAGCTTCTACAATAAAACCTCGTACGTTAGGAAGTATGGAAAAAGAAAAGTTACAAAAATATTTACTGGTTTGGTCAATACGAGTTAATTTATGGCTCGTGGATAAAACTATGGGTCATAGACTTATTTTGTGGATGCAGTCAAGGAATTTGTGAAACTTTTGAACACCAAAAGGTGATTGCATAAAGGACTTCACGAGTCATGGTTTGAAAGACGGATTATAAAAGATTTATGGATGGGAATGTTGAGAACCTGGAAATTTGGCCAAGTATGGACTGGACTTACGAGGAGGGTCTATGGATAGTAGTTATGTTCACGGATCATAAAAAGGTTTGTAGATGGGGTCACTGAGAAGTGTAAAAAAATTTAGGTCTAGAGGGCTTCTACAAGGACTAAGTATGACTCGTAAATGAAGTATGAGTTGTAGAATAGGATCGTAAAGTGAAGTTCAGAAACTATTTTTAGGAATTTATTTCCAACAGGATGAAACCAAGGTTTTATGAGCAGTAGTTCATTCTGCGACTCGTATATACCCCTTGTGGATGAGTCTGGCAGAAATTTAACAAAGGGCTTTTGGTCATTACCGACCCATTTGACTCTTAAACTACGTCGTTTTGATCCTATTAGTTGTCACGACCCGGATAGGGGGCTTAGATGTGACATGACGAAAAAGGACCCGAAGACCCTCGATCAAGCCATCCTAGCATCATTACCCACATCATCGATTCGAAAATGCGAAAGCTAAACACATAGCACGTAAGTTCTAGGGATTCGGGGGCTTGAGACTAAAGCTATGGGGACAAGGAAGGAATGGGAAAAGCATGCTTGCACATAGCACATAGTCATTCATAATAACCAATCATATAAGCCATATCATGATGAAAGAGACATTATCATAAATCAAGAGAAGTAGCATCATATTACATAGCTGAATATCCAACATGCAAGTCAAACGTACAAGAGTATATATTTGTCCAATAATGCCTCTACATAGATGAGCGGGGCCTCGACAAGTTTGAGGCTCACCCTCAAGTCAATAGAAAGT
>JBCEWC010008499.1:0-19888 GCA_038996855.1 Solanum aculeatissimum | reverse complement strand
GACTTGAACTATTTTAAAATATTAACATGAAAAAAGTGAATTTCTAGAAGTGTTGGGCCGAAATTGGGTGTCAACAAGTTACTTCGAGATTACTTATTTTGATATTTAATTATTTTAAAATGTGGGATAAAAATATCATTACAGTCTTGAAATAAGTTATTCTGCTATTTTATCCCAATCAAACATGGAATAAACTCATCCTAAAATAATTTTGAAATTATTATCCATTATCCTGATCCTCGTACAAAACGAATTTTAAGTATTAGATAATTATATAACGTATTAATAATTAAATTTAGAATTTCAAAGCATCATTAACAAAATTAATTTAGTAAAAAATATTTTTTAATTAAAATATTAAAAATTATATCAAATCAATATAGGTCAAATAAAATGGGGAGAGTAGTTCACATAGATTTTGCCTTTTATGTAATTTTAAAATAATATATGTTACTCCATTTGTATCAATTTATGTGGCACTAATAAAATTCAAAAGTCAAGCAGATTTTTTATGTCTTGCATGAAGTTTAAGAAAATAATTAAAAATTTATGATCTAAAGTTATTCTTAGATAGTTGTGTGCCTGAAAATCATTTTATTAAAGGTAAAAGAGGAATTTTAAAGTTACATTGTTTCCAACTAAAGTAAGGTGTCATTCTTTCTAGGACGGATCAAAAAGGAAAGTGTGTCACATAAAACGGTATAGTAAAAGTATTGTACCAGTTTATGTGGTATTGATAGAATTTCGAGATTCATTTAAATTTTTTATACGTCTTTCAATTTTTAAGTTGTTTATTACTGTGAATTATAATCTTTTTATGACATTTTGAATAATATGAATTACTTTCTCTGTCCCAACTTATCTGATATTGATAAAACTTCGAAAGTCAACAAAGAATTTTATATGTCTTTTAATTCTAAATATTTTTAAAAAGCACTAACAAAAATAACTCCAGAAAAATAAGCTAGCAGGACAACTGCCAACTTCTAGTACAGAAACAAAAAAGTCATAAAATGTTCACTCTACTATATCCCTCTTTTTATGTAATCACTTTTAGTTTTTTTTAAAAAAAATTATCTTAATTTATTTAAAATGACATATATTATAATTCAAGTATTTTTAGTAATTAAAACAACTAAAAGCAAGTGACAGGAATAGTAAGATTCTGCAGTTAATTCCTACCTAATATCATTTTAAATATATTTTTACTCATTTTAGCGGCATAGTTTTAATTTTTAGATGAGTCTTATAACTAAGGTTATTTTTAAATATATTTACCAAAGAATTAATATAGTAAAATTATTATTTTATTTATTATTCCTTAAAAGGTGTGTCAAGTCAATTGAGTAAAAATCAAATGAGAAAGTAATTGCCATTTTAAAAAAATATAATGTTTATTTATTTTTACTTTTATCCTTGCACAATAAATATGAAAAGGAATCAACATATCTAAATGAATAAAAAGAGTAGTACAAAGTTAAGAATAATTTAGTTAAAATTATATTTTAAATTATTTTACTTTAAGAAATATAAAAAAAATATGATAAATAAACTAGATGGATTCTTTTGGTTGAATTTGTCTCATATATAGTCACTTAAATGAAATAATATATCAAGTTGTGGAATTTATCCCTTATGTTAATTGTGAAAAAGTTAGTGATGCATGTGAAATTATTAGGATCCTTAATTAGTTGGAATTAATTATCGCCGGAAATTAACATAAGACAGAATCACTTTCCATTTTATTTTAATATGGAAATTGGTCTTGTCAAAAAGCATTATGTCCTATCAATTAAATTAAATAATATATTAGTGCTACGCTAAGTACCTATAAAATAAAATAACATAGAACAAAATCAGGATTAGATCACCTAGCACTATTAAGATAGGAAAAGATTTCTGGGTATTTTTATGACTTCTGATTATCCTTTGTTGCTAAGTGGTATTAATTAATTTCGTCTCAAATTATTTTTTTATAAAATAAATAATTTAAAAAAAAATTATTTCATTTAAAAATATAATTGAATAGTTTCTCTATTTATTACTCCCTCTGTCCATCTTTACTTGGACAGAGGGAGTATGTGTTAGCACATGGTGTTTGTAAACTTTAAGAACAAGTAAAATAAAATAATTAAATTTATTTTAAATTTCTAAAATAATAAATACTTTAAGATAATCATTTTTAAAAATCAGAAGAAATTATAAATCAAGACAAAGAGAGTTGTAATTTGGCAAATTTGATATATATTTGTTTTGATTTATTTAAACTCGCTTTTGTAATAAACTTTTGAGTTGAGGATTTATCGAAAATAATACCTCTATATATCATTTTAAGATAGACGTAAAATTTATTTATATTCTATCTTTTTCATATCATAGATGTAAATTTCATTTGACTCACTAGAGGTGTTATTGTTGCCGTGTTAAATAACAAATTATCTATCTTTTTTTATTATTTTTTTAAAAGTAGTTAAGTTTCATTTATTATAAGTAAAATGTATACTATATAGTTAAATTTAATTAAATTCTTTGAAACATTAATCTTTACAAGAAGATTATATTTAAATCATCTTCATGCATTGCTTATCTGTTCTTTCCTCAGACTCCGTGAACATGTTCCATCGTATCAGAAAATGATATTCACTTTTCATTTTTTTAAAATATATATATTACAACGGGATATTTTTTTACTCGACAAAAAATTTAAAATTTATAATCTAAAATAAATAATAAATATTTATATGATTATAAATCATCCTACTAAACATAAAATATACATGTTTAAATTAATTTTTACTAAATATAAAAAATATTATTCTTTTTAAGTGATTAAAACTAAAAAAGTGTCTTATAAAATTCACCATATATATTTAAAATTTTAAAAGTGATTAAATATATATATATGCCATCCAAGTATACAAGCAATATACTGGTAATGTCATTTTTTTTTAATTCATTAAATTAGTGTTTTTCTGTTGTTACCATATCAAGTGTGTTGGTTATTTAATTAATAAAATACATAATTTCATATTGTGCTTTAAGGCAGCTGGCGCGTGCATGTGATAATACTCTATGAAAGCCTTAATAAGTGGTAACTCTTCAATCTCAAAAATATATCATTTGTTAAAAGTTTGATATATTTATGTTGTTGTTGTTTGAGAAAAAAAATTTATTTATGTCATTATTTTTTAATTTTGATATTGCAAAATCATCCAAACAATTTTAAACGCTTTTCAATTGGAATTTTAGATCAAATGTACTTTTTTTGCTCCTTGTTCTTGAAAAATATCAAGAATTCTAAATTTTTGAACATCTTCATTTCTTTACAAAATCATCTCAAATTTCAATATTAGTATTCTTCCGAGTTAAATCTCAAAATTTAATTTTTTTTTCTCCAACCTCCCAAAGTGGGTTTTTAAAATTACACAATTATAAAATACATCATCAGAGATCAAACCCTCATCTTTATCATAATAAAATACAGTTCCACCACCCTCTATCTTCCTTACAATTATTTTTTTTGGAATTTTTTATATTTAAAGAAATTGACTTTTGGAGAACGGTTTGCATTTTTTTATTTTTATTGTTAAAAAAAAAAAATCAACCTTCAGAAATTAGTTATTTTGTTAAAAAATAATTTAAAATATATTTTTCAAAAATCAACCTCGATTTAATCTGACATTTTTGTGTTGATTTTTGATAATTTTTCAGTAGAGATCTTGTATTTGTCAAATCTATCTTTGATAAAAAAAATGAGTCCAGAATTTATCAAATTTTACCTCACACACACAAAAAAAAAACCTGCTACAAAAACAAACAATTTTACATAAATCACATAATATATCTCCCATTTTATCATTTACCTTATTTTTATGAAAGACGATTTCTATAAATCATCAACTAAAAAAGAATAGTTATTTATAAATAAATTATAGATATCAAAATTTTACACAAGACCAATATAAGTTAATTAATTGCAGGTCAAAACAAGGGACAAAACAAAGTCCTTTAAAATTCAAGAGACAGAAAAAGAAAGTGGATTTGGTGTGGAACATTTAACTATAAACCTAGGACTATGATTGCAATGTAACATAAAAATTAGACAAGTTGTTCCTCATCATGATTGGTTCTTTAATTAGCTTCTCTTTTGAGCAATAAAAGAAAACCATAATTATAAAGATAATGGAGTTTAGCCAAACAGCAACATAATTGAGTACTATGATTTATGAATAATAAACTCAGGGACTTTCTACATCATTAACAATAAAGAAGTAATCTTTTTTAATATCATTCAATGTTGTTTTTCCTTTTTTTTTTTATCTAGTTTGTTCTGTTTATGGGTTTTTGAGATGAGGATTTTTCAGAAATAACCTCTCTGCCTATATGAAGTAGTGGTAAGGTCTGTGTACATTTTTACCCTTCCCAGATCCCACTTATGAGATTTCACTGGGTATATTGTTGTTGTTGTACAATTTTCAAAATTTATCTAATAAATAAGAATAGTTAAGTAATTAAGACCATCATCATTTTTTTTATTTGTCATAAGTTTCCTTTTTAGAGTCAAATAATATGACTTTGACTAATTTTTAAATATATATATTTTTCATCATATTGATATTAAAAAAATTATAATTTATAATACTTTTTTTTTATAGTCTTTGAATGTTTAATGAATTTTCATTTTAAAATATCAAACTATAGTAATCCAATTTAGTATTAAAAATTGATCAAATTAATTGTTAAAAAATGCAATATGATAACTATAAAGAAACGAAAGAAATATCTTGTATTTATCATTTTTTTTAATGAGTATGAACAAAATTAAAAGTGACAATTAAAATGAAATAAGGAGATTAATTAATTAGGAAAATGTCATTGGTGCTTAGCTTTGACCAACCATTTTGGGTAAGGCGCATGTTTATTATAGTCTCAAATATTATTCTTTTTTATATCTTTTCGAAAAAGAATCATTTTGTTAAAAGTATAAGTACTGGGTGGGATTAGCTAGGGGATAAGGTTTGTGAGAGGTACATACTACTTTTTTACCCCCTTAAAATTAATTAACATTTAGATGCATGTTTAAACAGGAAAATTTCATAAATAGTTTAGATTTAAAATTTAATATGATCAAATAACTATATATTTACATAATTACATGATATAATCTTGGCTATATGACCTAGAGGGAAGAAGAGAGGCGAGCGAGATTGAGAGAGGGAGGAGAGAGGCGAATTGTATATATATTTTTGTCAAATTGTATGTGTATATCTGTCAAATAATTGTATATGTGTAACTAATATACATATGTATTTGTATATCTGTCAAATAATTGTATATGTGTAACTAATATACATATGTATTTGTATATCTGGCAAGCGAGATTGGGGAGAAGGAAGAGAGATTGAGGCGAGCGAGAGAGGGCAGAGAGACGAATTGTATATGTATATCTATCGAATTGACTATGTATATCTATCAAAATTTGCCCTCCTAATATTAAAATTCATGCACTGACATCATGTTGACATCAACACTCATCTTGTATGATATACCAATAAGGTATACATATACCAACAGGGTATCACAGAGGATTGAGCTCAGTCCTATATGATACCGACATGGTATCAATATACGAATAGAGTATTACATAGAATATATTTCTACTAATTTAGAATTTAATAAATAAGTTTGTAACTTTAATCATTTTCTCTTAATTATTTTATTTATTAGAAAAAGAGCTCAAAATTATATGATACTGATAGGATATCAATATACCAACAGAGTATCACAAAAATATATTTTCTACTAATTTAGAGTTTGATAAATAATTCTGTAACTTTAATAATTTTCTAGTCCTATACGATACCGATATCACAACGAATATATTTTCTACTAATTTAGAGTTTAATAATTTTTTTATTTGTTTCTTAAAAAAAAATATAATTCTATATGTTACCAATTGGGTATCATGTGTACCACCAGAGTATCACAGAAGATTGAGTTCGTTCTATATGAGACCGGTATGGTATATATAAACCGCCGGAGTATATTGGGTTATCAGTTTTATATTATTTTTACCATTGGGTTATTGGTTATCCAATAACCAATAAGATTATAATAATGTACTATTTTACCCCTTCATAAATATTAAATATTAGTAATTTAATAGTAATAGGACACTATATTAGTACTTTACCAATTTTAATCTTTACCGTACTTAAATGATTAGTTACCCATTTTAGTATTTTGTCTTCAGTCTTTACTCTTTCGTACTCCATCTATTTTTATTGATACAAATTTTCATTATCATCCTTATTAGGTAAACCAAAAACCGATTAAAGACTTAAAATCAATAAACCGATAAAAATTATTTTATTACTTTGTTATTTGTTTAGTATATTTAAAAACCAAAAACTAATAAATTAAATTGATAATGTATAAAATCCAACCAATCGTGACAGAAAAGCTTGCATAGTATATAGTTCTTATTAATAATTAAATTAAAGGAGGAGTATATCTCACGTCCATAACTAAAATATTTACTCCGCTCCGTGTCAATTGGCTTTTGCTTCTTTCCAACAACTTTTGGCCAGACTAGTAATATATTAAAATAATAATTATAAAGTCTGCATAATTAAACAGAAATTGAAAACTTAATTATTGATTAAGCATTATTGGGCAGATAAATAAATACAAGATCACATGTATCTGCATAAGTCTTACACGCTCCGTCTCACATTATTTATCGTATTTTTCTTTCCTATATTCTTTACAAAAACACTAATCAGAAAGAGTGTTGACTATTTAATCTTTATTTATGACTTAAGATATAATTTTCATGATAAATAACTTAAGATAAATAATTTTAGAAATCACATTAGATAATTTGAAACGAATAGAATTACATAAAAGACCAAGAAACAGTCAGGTGAACAACGGTAGATTTCCATGGTTCACTTATGCCTACCAACCTTAGCTAATTAAAAGTTCACCTCAACAAGTTACAAGATATATAATGTTGATTAACATTCTAAATGTATTTTTACCCTTTCAAATTTGGTCCAAAATAAGTATAGTTATATAAAATTAAGAAAACACTAATTTTTCCTCCTCAAATTTATCATTATAAATAAATCTAAAAATTCTCAAATAATAATAATAATAATGCAAAAAATCTTAAAAGACAAATAATATGTACCAGAGGAAGTAATATTTTGTTGGGGAAAGAATAAACTAATTATTTGTCTTCTCTGCTTTGTTTTTTTTTTCTTTTTCCAAAAGAGAGATTAAAAAAAAGATTAAAGAAGTTATAAATGGAAAAAAGATACTAAGTGGGGGTTGATTAGTCAATTTTAAAAAGATTTAGTCATCAATAAAATTTGGACATACTTACAATAACATAGTACTAAAAGGTACTTTCTCCATGTCGTGTTCAGTAAATATAACCGATTCAATAGGATATAATTAATTAATTAATATTAGGTTTTTTCACTTTTGCTTTTATTCCATAGTTATGGAGAAAGATTAATATTGTAAAAAAAGAATAATTTAGAGGAATCAATATCTCTTCACCATTTACAAAATGAATATAAAAAAATAATTTTTTTTTACTTTTTACGTATAAAAGTAAAAAATATTTATAAAAATCAAGATCACTCGTTAAAAATGACATAAAACTAAACAAAAACTGTAAGTCGCTTAAAGAGTCAATTTTTCCTATAATTTAGTTTATTTAATATTTTTTTCAAGAAGCCTGAAAAAAAAAGACTAAAAAGTAAAATAAAGAGGAAATTTAAAAAAACAGCCAAGACTAGAAACATAATCGGGTTCTTTGTTTATAGTTTGTTTAGTCACAATTTGTAACTACATGTTAAATTGAGGAGAAATGCTAGTGAAATTGGGAGAGGGAGGGAAGAGGCGAACGAGATCGGGAAAAGACAAGAGAGAGATAGAATAATTTGTATATCTGATTGATAATTGTACCATGAATGCAATTGATATAATTGATTTGACTAAAAATTTAGCTACTACGAGGAAAGAGACGAGCGAGATATGGAAGAGAGAGATACAATTGATTTGGATATTTGATCGATAATTGTACATGTAACCAATAATTGTATCATGAATATAATTGATACAATTAATTTGTATCAATGAGTATAATTATATCAAAGATTACTGCATTTTATTCGCTGATAAAAATCAATTGTATCAAGTATATTAATAAATACAATGGTATCAATAAATATAATTGTATCGCTATTGTAATTAACAAATTGTATTTGTATTTACTTGTTGCCTTGTTGTACTATTGACTTTTACCACTTGTATTTGTATTGCAAAGAAAGGAGAGAGGGAGGATAGAAATGAGCGAGAGAATATAGAGAGAGGAGAAAGCTGAGAGGTGAACGTGAGTGCAAATATAGGAGAGAGGTGAGGGAGGGAGGCAAGGAGGGATAGAGAAATTTGCTATAAAATTTTAACTATAACTATGATTCGTAATTCTTTTAAATTATAATTGTGTATAGTAAATATTCACCCATTTTATTTTAGTTATTAATACACCCAAACTCACACCTCAAATGAAGTGCAAAGCGGTTGTTGACCAAATATAGGACCCAACAAGAGTTGGGGTCGATCCCATAGGGAATGCGTGAAAATACAATTAATAGTACTTTGTCTCACGTGTAATTACTATTTCTGGAATAACAATGCATAATGAAAATGGAGGTTTTTTCAATAGTATTTAAAAGCTAATTAACACACCTAGTCTACTGATTACTATCTACGACGACTACTGAGATTCAACAATGACTTGCTAGACTTGGTTTGTGGTCCCCATGACACCAATTCCAATATTCAAACTTAGAGCTTCTACGATAGTGATCACATATACAGAGTAAGCAAATAGTTAACACCTAATTCACTTTCCAGTCCCTCTTAGGTGCATATCGTTCCTTACCTTTCAGTCTTAGAACGTTTTACTCATTTTACTCTTACTTTCCACTCTAGGATACTCTCACCTTCCGGTCTCGAGTACTTAGACTAGGTTAACAACCCCGAATTCTGCCACAAGAATCTTTTCTTAATCACAACTTCCCTCTCGGACAAGTAGTGAATACAGGGTTACCCCAATGCGTCGACTCATCAAGGTTTAAGTTTAATTTAAGACATCTTATGGTGTATATAATAATCATTTTCGACGTTTGCCCTAAATTTGCCTATCTTCTTTAGCAATCATGGTTCCCACAACCCTAGTTGTGGGTTTAACCTAGCAAGCTTGAAGAATTCGAATTAGAACAAGATGAAGAAGTCATGAATTATATTTACGATTGAACAATCGATGAATTTATGGATTGCAATTGCAATTCAACGGATCAAAAGTAGCAAATCTTCGTAAAAATAGCTTCACAATCAAAATATCTTAAGTGTTCAATGTTCAACAGTCAACCACCACTAAAAACGACCTAAAAAAAGTATATATACAACCTAGAAATTAATCCAACGTGAAATAGGAAAACTGGGCGTCGGCATGCCCGACTGCAACTACACGGACCGTGTAACGTTAAACGGTCCGTGTAGCCTACCGTGTGGCTATACTTGGAGCACACTTCTTGCACGCTTGGGTTGGCCTTTCTGCCTCACTTGACAAACGGTTATGACGGATCGTGTACTGTCACACGGTCCGTGAAAAGCACCGTGTAACTTGCCTTAGCACTCCGTCTTCGTGCCTTCCTTATCAAAGGTTCTGCCTCGTTTAACGACTGGTCAAATGGTCCGTGAGAAGCCACACGATCCGTTTAGGGTCCCGTGTGGTTTCACTTGGTCCCGTTTTCTTCACTGTCTCCGTCCTTACTTTCTGCCTCACCTCACGGTTAGACCAACGGTCCGTGAACAGTATCACGGCCCGTCAAATGCACCGTGTAGTTTCACTTGGAATCGGTTCCTTGTCCACTCTCAGCCAGACGTTCTGCCCCAACCACGGTCCGCTACACGGCCCGTGAAGGAGTACACAGGCCGTTAAGCCTCCCGTGAAGGGACACTTAAGCAACTTTCAGCTTGTCTCAACGCCCACAGCACACTGTCACCTCTCACGACCGACATTACGGTCCATTCAAGCTCACACGGCCCGTGAAGGTGACCGTGTGAGGCTTGAAATGACCTTTTTGACATTTGTTGCTTCCGTTCTACCTGTTTTCATGCCTCGACCTGATTTCCTGCAAATAACGCTAAACAAACCATTTAACACATAAAATTTGCTTGAGAACTTACAAAGATTCTACGTGAAAAGCGTTATCTGATGTGCGTTTTCGCGCCTCATCAGTTATCATGTTACGTTTTTTGAGACTCAATTTAACTAATTTCTAAAGCTAAATTAAATTATATTAATTTGATATTTTAAAATAAAAAGTTGGTTAATAAAAAATCATACAAAAGATAGTATAAATTGTTCTCCTTCTGTCACATTTTATATAACATTATTTCTTTTTTAGTCTGTCCTAAAAAGAATGTAATTTAATTTTAAATTGTTTTAACTCTTAATGAATTAACTCTCTATCACATAAATATCTAAGGATTATTTTATACTACAAAATTCAAAAGTATATTTTTCCTGCCAAGTCAAAAGATGCACATGAAATGAGATGGAGGAAGTAATTTTTTTATATCAAAATAATTTTAAAATATTAAGCAAAATTCATATCATTTGACTCTGAAAAGTAAAATCGCAATACTCTCGCTCTTTCAAAATAATTGAATTGTCGGGGATTTTGAATTTTTAAAATAATTGAATTATTCATTTTTCAAGGAATATGTTGGAATTTTTTTCCAATTTTGCCCTTCATTTTTTTTTAAATTTTGTATTAGAAATAAATGATGCATTAAAGGAGTGTTTAGAGTTTGAAAAGGGTAAAAATGAAAAAAACATTATTAAATTTTATCTTTATTTAAAATGTGTTATATAACCTATCAATTCAAATTATTTTAAAATAGACAGAGTAATTGATTAAAACAAACAAACAAAGGGGAGTTATATGTTTGCCTTGGAGGAATTTTAGTAGCTCAATTGGTTGACTATCTGAACTCTCATCTTGTTGGTGAGAGTTCGATTCTCCATATTGTTATTCCCTCCCATTTCTCCTTCCCCTACCCCCAAATTCTTTTAAAAAATAAAAATAAAAATGTTTGCTTGTGATGTAATTTTTCCAAAAATAAACTCCCCCACAAAATTGGTGAGAAGCCATTGACACGTCGACACGTGTCAGTCATCTATATGTTGGAACGACCTCAAAATTCTAAAAACATTTCAAACATTTTTCTTCCATCAAAAACCGTTCTGAAACTCCGAGGATGTAATGTAATCCCACCTTCTCGAATACGCTACCGAGCGTACTCGCCTTTTTATCCTAACATCTGTCCCTAAATGGCAAATCCGTAAATACAGTGAATCTCAACCCGTACTATATTAGTCCGTCAACGAAGTTGTAATGATCTATGTAGACAGGTGTCAGCGTGTGCCGGTATTATTCAGTACTCGCGCGAGTAGGGGAGGTAAAATACCTGGTAAGTGGTTTAGTGAACAAAACTAGCTGCGGGTTTCTCTCTTGTAATACCATCATTAAGGTTAAGCTTTCCTTATAAAGCTTAATTAACAGATTAATTTTTTCACTAAACCAACATTTTCTCTTCTCTCTCCCTGTAGAGTCAGCCAGTCTACTATCAAAATCTCTCAAATTAGTAAGTTGCTCTTTTATTTTTTGTCTTTTTTTCTCAAATTCATATGTATATATTTCCATTTTTGTGGTTCTTGATTGTTCATAAAACTTTCTAATTTTTAATTAATTACCTCAAGTTAATTATTGATGATTAATTTTTTCATGTTCTTGGTTATCCCTTTGATTTGATCTAGCAAATTAAGGAGAGAAGCAAGGTAAAAAACCCTAGACATAATTATTCAAAAAAAAAAATTCAAAAAAAAGAAAAAGAAAGAAGGAAACTCCACCAAATATTTCTCTCCTCTATATAGTTTTGCTCATAATTAATAAACTATTTTTTTGCTTTAATATATTCTCCTTTAATAAATCAATTATGGATGTATTTCAATCTTGTATTTGGTTTGATAGCTCATTAAATTTTCTAATTTTAATTAGCGCCAGCTATATCAATGATTTCTTTAGTATATACTTCTTATACGATTACTAATGAGATTACACTGAATTTGTCGTTAGTTGTTGTTGTCAGTACCCAATATTTAATCAAGAAGAGATATGGGGAGAGGGAAAATAGTGATAAAAAGAATTGACAATACAACAAGCAGGCAAGTAACTTTTTCAAAGAGAAGAAATGGACTCCTCAAAAAGGCTAAAGAACTTGCAATCCTTTGTGATGCTCAAGTTGGACTCATTATTTTCTCAAGCACTGGAAAACTCTATGAATTTGCAAGCACCAGGTTAATTACTACTTATTAATTTCAAATTTAATTAATTAATATCATGATCCCTCTTTTGATCTTCATGTATTTCACGCTCATAGTTGATTATTTTAATTTTGGTATTTCTCTTTTTTGTTAAAATATTGTCAACTTGGTACCTTTACATTTAATTATACATTATACTTGTACTTTGTACCTTGGTCCTGCATCAAGGATTCCACGTGCATATAGTTTGTAAGTGCATGCTACCATAATTCTCATTATCGACTTGAACCTATATTATTTCTTTCGGAAAAAAAGTTCAAGTATGTTATCGAACTTTTATAGAAAAAGAAAATTCATTTATACATGCATATATAAGCACAAAACTAGTGATGAAAATTTGATGTGAAGAACAACATGCATGCAGCAATCTAATAATTAAGAAAATTTACGAGTATTAAGTAGTGAAAATTCTATAATTAGGATTTCACTTATGTATCATAGATATAGTAGCCAATTTATATACTAAAAATGACTCACGTGAACTCGTAGTTTCTCTCTAAAATTAGATATTTTATGTGTATATTTTTTTAAATTGATGTAATATAGTTTGTACGATGGCGTTCATGCTATAAGAAGGCTAAATGACGTACTTGGTTGGATGTTGTATTATTTACCTTGAGGACTAAAGATCAATTCTCACTTAATACATTTTTTTTAGTGATGCACTCATTAGTGGCGGAGCTAGAATTTTTACTAAGAAGGTTTAAAATTTGAAGAAGTAGACACACGAACTAGTCGAAGGGAGTTCAACATCTACTGTATATATATACATAAAAAATTATTTTAGTAATGTATAAATAGTATAATTTTCCGGTCTCTGGTACACATGCTCTAGAAATTTTAGAATTGCCTCTCTATATATATATACACATCAATGAATATACACTATACTAGAAAGACAAACTTTTGCTACCGCGAATCAATGAGAAATTTATGTTACAAAATACGATTTTTCTATCTATTTTTTACTGAAACGCATGATGGTTAATTAAAAGATTCCCGCTGAAATGCTGAAAAACTTTCTAATTTTTTCATGTGGAAATACTATTGTTTTATATTTTTCTCACTGAGGTAATCAAAATATAAATGGAAATAACCATAATATTTTTTGAGTGAGAAATTTTAATGAAAGAATAGTGATTTTTAGTATATATATCCTGCCACTATTCTTAATTTGGTAGCCCTCATGAGTCATGACAACTCTCACATCAGTGGTTTCTAAAAAAACTAATATAATTAAGTCACTATATATAATTTTCTATCTTTCCAATAAATAAATGCTCAGTAACCCTCTATAAATATAGTTTTGATTTATTTTTCATGAATTAGACAAACAATTACTAAAAGATGCATGCATAATCAAATGTCACTTTATGTTAATGTATAGAAATTAGGGTGTTGACAAAATTATATTTTTCTTATTGTTATCAGCATGAGGTCTACAATTGATAGATACAACAAGATAAAGGAGGAGAATAATCACCTCATGAATCCCATGTCTGAGGTCAAGGTAATCTCATTTTTCTTTCCACAAATGTATGTTAATTAATTGATATTTGAATGAAGTAAGTAAGTGTTTGGACATGAATTGATTGATATTTGAATGAAAAGTAGTATTTTAAGTTAAGTTTCGAAAAAAAAGAAGTTATTTGAAAGCTAATATTATGTTTGAATATGAAAATATATTAGAAATTTTGTCATGAGTGAAAACTTGAAAAATTCTTAAAACCTATTTTTCAAATTTCAAATTGATTAACATTGAAATAATGAACTAATTTGATAAACAAACGTTATTTGAAATAATTTCCAAAAATATATGGGCAAATTTTTAAAGTCTTCAGATTTAGTCCAAGAGATTGAAAAGGAATCAACAATCAACCATTCAAAATCATGTTAAAAGAGTATTCTTATTTATTTTTATTAATATTAGGACGTCTAAATTTAAATAGAAGCAGGAAAAATACTTCTATCAGACTATCACGATTGTTTATTTTGTTATTTATTTATAAGCATAATAAATATACAAATAAAAAAAGTAATCAACTATAAAAAGTTATAAATTTAATAAAATAAAATTATTATTTAATTAACACGTACTAACATTTATGTTCCCTAGTTTTGATGTAGATGGTTTGTTGTGCTGGTAGTGGTAATGTTAATGATGACGGTGATTGATGTTGTAATTCTCAATATGACCTCTATCGTCATCTTTATTTTTCTTATCAGTCTCTTGTTCTATTTAGGTCTATGAACTTCTCCATCAATGTTATTACATTATCCTTGCCCATAAGGTTTGAACATTTTATTCCTCTTAATAGACCTAAGATGTATTTTCAGGCTGTCTGACATGATGGTAGCATTTGATAGTGAAATTAGTTGATCTTAGTAGTTGACAGTGAGATTGAAAAATGTGTGGTGATTGATATTGTGTTGCTAATAAGTTAACAGTAGTGTTGATTGTGATGGTGGAGATGATTGATAATAATATTTGATCACAGTAATTTTAGAAATTCATAGTAGTGTTAGTGAGTATTTATAATTATAATAATAAAGGGGATAATTATGATAAGACTAACAATAGCGATCGACAATGAGGATGGTTGCCAATGATGATTTTGATGGCAAAGTGACTAGTTGGTGGTTAACAATGTGGTGATGATAAAGATTATTAGTGGTGATTGTGGAAAAAAAGGTGATACAAACTATTCATATCAAAATACCTCTTTAACTTTATTAAACCAAATAGGTGCTAAAATTTTAAGGTACACAAACACCCTAAAGTTTTAAACTCTTGAAGCATTCAAATTCAGCCCTCCATCATGAGACTTACTCATACCGCGCTATATTCTCATTATGTAAATTTTTATCACTTAACTTCCATATTTATGTTAACACCAACAAGCATCTTTTCCTCATAGAGGGGGCCACTATCTTGCTTGGGTTCTAAAATGGCCACAAACCTTTATTTCACTGTAGGAATTTGAAAAAGTGCTTGGAATGTGAAAATACAAAGACAAAAATCTAAATACAGATGGAGAATTGATTTTATCTCCCAAAAATTGATTGCTTAGACTATTGAAGGAAATGACAAGTGAATAATGGCTCTTAGTCTTCAAACGTGCTCAAGGTCCATCTAAGATTAAAGAATGTAGCTTTCATCAACAACAACATTTTTGAGCAAGTTTTTCCAGCAAGCTCAATCGAAGGTTATTCTTGGCCCAAACTACTCCTGTATTATGCTGTCAGCTTCTTTTCATTCCTTTAATCTCGAGTTCACCCATCTTTATCATGGTTCACAGCAGTTTTGCAGAAAGTCTCGACCGCACAGGATACATGTATGTCAATTTCAGGCGTGTCATAGGAGTGCAAACAGTACCATTTATCTAAAGTAGCTGCTTTTGTTGGAACCAACCTTAGCCCCATCAAATCTTTTTATCTAACCTTATACTAGTTCATTGTTCTTCCTTTGGTGCCAACTGCCAAGAATGGAGGGGAAACACCACCGAACACCTGACATAGGAGAATGCAACAGGGTTTTAATTGAATGATTGGTGTATATCTCCTTGACATGGATATGAGAGCGATTAATTCCTAGAAAAAACAAACACAACATTAGAGTTGTTAGAAACGTTAATAGTATATAGCTTTTGAAAAGATACACGAAATGTATATAAGGAAGATAATTGAGAAAGGATAATGAGAACACTGGCTAGTGCGCCTTTGTGATCTTTCCTAACTAAGCGAGGAGGGGAAACATCCCTCACTTTGTTGATGTAATGGCTGTTATTGCTGCCTTTTCTGCAGCATTTTTCCTCTCTACTTGCTTGGGAATTTTATCAATTTTAAGAAAAAGCTACCCTCAAAAAAACTTTCACGTGCTTATGGGGATGTGCAGTGCTACCCTGTTATGGGAGCTTCATGTGTTGATTGATACTCTTCTCTCTTCTACTTCCCGGCTCTTGTTCTCATACTGCCTCATGTATCTCCTTCCTCCCGTGGTTCTGCTATCTTCAGGTTGATTCTCCTTTGCAGTTTTCATTCGTGCTTATTTATTTTTAGTTGTTTCCTAGTTTCTTTGTATCCCTATAACACACCGCCTATCTTGTTGTCCCATTTTTTCCTGTCCCCCCTACTACTCATTGTCAGTTCTTCAACTTCCCCAAGGCGATAGCCTGATTCTTCCAAGTTGGTTGCTTAGAGCGGTCATCTATAGTTATCAACGACTGTTAACCTTTTCTGGCTGAAACATATCCCACACTCATTACAAATTAGCAAATACGTTTTATGAAGTTTTTCCAATCCCTTGTTGTCAATCAGTTACTACGGTGGTATACAGGTCAACTTTTAACCCAAAGTGGTGAATAATATCATTTTGAGCTATTCCACGTGATAGATACTAATCCATCCTGCTTAATGTATCACTTATCAAAAAATTTGATTCAGGTCATCATCACCAGAGACAGTTACAAATGCCGGCTGATGGAACCTCTGTTGTTTCAACAAATTATACATCAGAAATCCCAACCCTAATCAAACAGATACACACTGGAAAACTGATACTGGTTCTAAAAATCTCAAGGACAGGAACTGGTATGGGTACTCAATCTAGTGTTTTTCCCCAGTTCACAGTAAGCTAATTTTGAGATCAGAAGTCCTGGTGCCATCATTCAGTCATGATGGCTGAAATGAGGGAAGTTATTGGAGAATAAGGTGGCAATGAAAACCAGTAATGCCTTAATCTCAAATCAGTTGCGTTCTGCTATAAGAATCCTATATATCCATTGTGCTCTGAGACAAGGATCTAATGCCTCTTAATTTGCATTTATAGAAGAATGAAATAACCATAGACATCTGAAATGCTAGGGAGAAGGGTCCAGATGAGAATGTTTTAGCAATACTCCGTTAAAAGGATAGTCTGTTTGCCTATCAAAGAATGCCTTACAATTGCAGTTCCCTATATCAGAAAGAGGATTGGAGGATGCATCAAACCCACCTAAATCGATATAGGATCTAGTGATCTACTATCAGAGGGATAAGTAATGAATAAGATTTTTTGAAAAGGAATAACATGTTGTGAAAGAAATTTTAATGGTCACGATATCAATAGCATAGCCATTCTGCAAACAAAAATACAAAACTACAAAAAATCTGCAGAAAAATTGAGTCATTGAAAAACCCTGGCAAAGGTCTTGTAGTTCCCAATTATGACAAGTTGTTCAACACCACTACTATGAATAGATTAAATTAAATTGGTTGGAAAATCTAAGCTTGAATTCATATGCCATGGATACCGTAATTAAATTATAAAGACCACTGGTCTTCCACTTCTGCGAAGCAATAGTTCATGGAGCAAATTTTTGTGATGGTTCAACAAACAGAAGCCTAACATATTTAGTAAATAACCTGAACCTGAGTGTCCTGGTCTTCTGCTCTCACACCAGTAACTATTCCTGGTATTATATCTCAGAGCTGACCTAATCCTTACCTAGTACTGAATCATACTGCTAGCAAGGTGGAAAAACTCAGTTGGAAAAAACAAAAACAGGGGAAATTCAGAACTGCTAGCCAGGTGGAAACACATACTTCAGTCCTCTCTAGGAATCGATACCTAGTACTAAGGCAGCGTTACCTCTCCCTCTAAAGTCTGTGGTAGATGACTTGACCGAGAATAATCTATTTCGTTTTTCTCCTTTACTCATAGACATCCTGGTTTTACCTGTGATATCTTCTGTTTGTATAGTAAAGTTGGGAGATACCTGCTGTACCCAACTGTATGGTCTAACAATAAATGAAGTAGGTGAAAATCACAGGAGAACAGTTCAAGTTCCAGTGAAGACAAAAAAGCAAAAAATTGATCAAGTAAATGTATGCCAAAAAAGTAGAGAATTTACAAACCGAATCATTCTCTACAAACTTCACCCATTCATCTATACAACAAGGAACTTCATGTGTGCACCAAAAGAAAATAAGGGAACAAAGACTATTCCTCAACCAAAGAAACTCACCTCTACACCTTCAAAAGCTCTCCTATTTCTCTCTCTCTCCAAACAACCCACATACCGCAAATGGAGTCATATTCCATGTCCTTAGTCTTCTCCTTCTTCTCACGCTCTTTCAACTGAACATCAACTCTCTCACCATGTTCGGCATTGCCCATGAAGTGCCAAACCACCTAAGCATATCCCACCATAACCTCAAAATCAGCCCGTAGTGTAATAGAAGATGATCATGGTCCGCCTCCTTACACATGTTGCACCGATTGATGCAAATAACCTTCCACATTCTAAGATTATCCGCTGTCGAAATCACCCCTCTAGTGGCTAGCCAAGCAAAGACTCACACCTTCCTTGGCACCTTTGAAATCCATATGACATTATATGGAAAAACATACTCCTGCCTAACAAAAAGCTTCTCACAAAAAGACTTCACGGAGAACTTCCCCGAATTCCCCAAGCCCCACCATCATCATCCTGATTGACTTGTCTATGCAATAAGCCTACTGATCTCAGGAACTCAGTCACTTCCAATCATGAAATTTCCCTTCTAAATCTCAAGTTCCAAAATGTCTCTCTGCTTTGTATCCCTGTAATATGCTGACCTGTCAAGTCTATATGGCAAGATATTCGGTACAAACTCTGGAATTCATTTTTCAAAATCACATCCCCAAACCACCTATGTCCCCAACCCCCATCTCCGACCTTAAATGAAATATTTTTCCAAAAATCATTCTAGGAATTCATTTTTCGAAATTGCATCCCCAGACCACCTACGTCCCCAACTCCCATCTCCGACCTTAAATGAAATATTTTCCGAAAAATCATCCTATCCCTTCTTGATAATCTCCACATCCCATGACCAAAAAGCAAAGTGATATCTCTAGTTCTCCAACCCCTTTCCAAAGTCCCATATTTATCAACTATCACCCCCCTCCAAAAAGCTTGTACCTCCACCCCAAACCTCCACAACAAGTACGAATTAATAAGCCTTCTATATTATTTCATCCTGTCATCCTAATTTAGCACTCACATAGAGGGGGACATAGACATTGAGCTAGGAAATTTGGAACGCTTCTAGAGGCGTCTGATTTTGGGTATTGTAGGTGTATAAAGGTAGAGGTTAAGAATGCTATTCATAGGATGCGCAGGGGTAAAGAGCAATCAGAGAAGATGAGATCCCGGTGGAATTTTGAAAGAACGCAGGCAAGAAAAGTTTGGAGTGGCTAACTAGGTTGTTTAATGTTATTTTTAAGACAGTCAAAAGAAAGGAGGGGGAGTACAAGAAGAATAAGAGTGGCATTCAAAAATGAAACAGCTATAAAGGTATCAAGCTATTAAGCAACACTAGGGGTGTGCAAAAACCGAACCGACCGATAAACCGAACCGATAAAAACGTTATTGGGTTATTGTTATTGGGTTA
>JBCEWC010008498.1:0-19890 GCA_038996855.1 Solanum aculeatissimum | reverse complement strand
TAATATCATACTATTTGTATGTCTATATTTTTGTAACGTTACGTAATATTATTTTTTATAGTCAACTATGAAATTTTTTATGAATATAATCAATTTGTGTGTTTTCATATATGCACGCATTTTTATGTAAGTATGTGAATATATATGCACTTTTGTTGATCTGATTTGTGGTTATAATTAAGGTTTTAATAACTAGAAATAAAGAGAGCCTTGGAGTAATTGGTAAAGTTGTTGCTATGGCTACGTACAATAGGACTTTGTGGTCCAGGCCCTTCCCCGAAAGTGCACCGGGCTTGTCTTTTTTTTTAATAACTAGAATATCAATTAGTGAAGGAAAAATTTGATTGTTGAAAAGAGGTATAACGATCGGATTTTGGTCGTCGTTAAAGCTTTTTTAACGACCGAATTTAATCCGGTCGTTAAACTTTTAACGACGGAGCTTTTAACGACCGGTGACCACGGGATTTTTACCGGTCGTTATTGATAACGACCGAATTTATACTTTTAGCGACTGAATTTCTCCTCGTTAAAGACCAATTTTCTTGTAGTGAATTTTAAGCAATTAATGATGAAAATCACGATGGAGAAAAGGAAGAAAGAGAGAAATCAATGGTGGAAATCGAGGTTGGTGAGAGAGAGAGAGTTGATTAACATAAAATCTTTAATTGGAGATAGTTTGATTGTGCAGATAATTAATGAAGGCTACTTCATCTGTCCCATATTATATATGAACATCTTTCTATAAATATTTGTTCAATATTATATGGACACTTACTAAATTAGAATAGAATTAATTTTATTTTTCCATTTTACCCTTACCATTAATATAATATTTGAAAACTTCAAGAGACTGATTAATTACTTTCACATTCAACGAGTAAATTATTCCTATATTTTATGTGTATTTTGTCTAACTTAATTTAATATCGTGTAAAATGAAAAGTGTCCATATAATATGGGATGAAGATAATAATTTTTAGGAATATATACATCTAAATATATATATTTCTCAATATATGGTACAAAATCCTTCACTAGTGGTAATATACATAATTATTGAAAAGTGTAAGGTAAAATTAGTATATATGAGAGAAGATATTTCACCCGTGAACTTGTTGGGAAGTCATTTGTGGATCCCATGAGAATTAATTAGTAGTTTTGTTTAATGATACCTAAGTAAAATCCTTTGATTATGAAAGGATTAAAACAAAATAAATACTCCCTCATGTAATATGTGTTCGATATTAATATCATAAATAATATGCATTATTGTTGTCTTTGGTACGAACAAAAATGTTTTGCCTGGAAAATATTTTTTCGTGAAAAATAAGTTGATTTATAATATATTTTTTAGTGTTTGGAAAAATATTTTTTATTGTTTGGTTAGTGAACGAAAATATTTTTTATTTTTTGCTAGAGAATAAAAAATATTTTTTAGGAAATAGTGTCCAACATCAAAATCAACCTTGATTTAGGACCCGACCTCGACATCTAATGGGAGTAAAAAATAAACTTTTTTTTTTGTATGGGGATGGGGGGGGAGCTGGGGACGCAGGGTGGAATAAAAAAAATTAAATTTTTGTAAAAACTAATCGTTTCTGAAAAATATTTTTTGAAAAAAGTATGGTGGTTGGCAGTCCATATTGATGGTGGTCGTTGATAGTTGTAATGGATGATGATAATAGCTTATGCTGGTGGTGAATAATTAGTTATGATGATTGATAATATATAAATAGGTGAGGGTGATTAAAGATGATGATCGTAAATGATGGCGAGTGACAGTAATAGTGAATTAGTGATAATTAATTATAATTAAAAATGATGGTCATTGATGATGGATGATGATAAATAGTTAATAGTAGTGAATCATTATTTTTTGAGAAAAAAGTCAAAAATACCGTTGAACTATTTGAAATAGAGTAAAAATACATCTTCGTTATGTTTTGGTTCAAAAATACCCTTCTATTATTTTTTGGCTCAAAAATACCCTTTAGTTAAATTTCTGGTTCAAAAATATTTCTCGTCCTAACAAAAATAAAAAAGGCCAAAAATATCCCTTAACTATTAAAAATGGAACAAAAATATTTTTCTTTAATTTTCAACAAAAAATATTATTTAAAATATCTCTTTTTCATTAAAAATTCAATCCCAACCCATTTTCAAATAGAGTGACGCAATCGAATACGTAAGGAGATAATATAATAATATAATATCAATGTCCTTTTACCACTAACCTACAAATTATATGTCACCATTATAATTTAAAAAATGAAAGGTGCTTGTCATTTAAGACTTTTAAGTCCGTGAATGAGACTTTTGCTTAGGTGTAGTCACTTTCAAAGTTCTTCTCATCAAAATAGTATGATCAAAACTTTTGTTTTTCAATTCTTGATAAGTCTAATTTAAGAAACTGCGATTCATTGAAGTTTCCATAAATGCCGATAGCGTAAAATATGATTTAAATTTTATTTGTGTACAAAATATTTATATCTATCAGGTAAATTAAATAGTTATCATTAGATTTATATGATTAAAATTTAGGGAAAAAATAATTAAAACTAGATTCCTAATTGTAATCTAACTAAATTAGTTATTATTTCCTTTTACAACATAAACCAAATCTAATTTTTTTATATTTCTCTCTTAACAAAATTATCATAATTAATAAAATAATTCTCCAGCTCAAATACTATTAAAATTGCAAAAATATTGTTGTTTCATGCTTCAACTTGTTAATCTTGGAGAAAAAATACACCAAAATTCATAAAAACTTTACAAATGATATTAATTTTTTTAATTCTTTTTTTTAGAAAAAGAACTTGACGAAATATTTAAAGTGCAAACATCACATAAAAATCTGCATCAAAATCTTAAAATTCAATTATCACATTAAAGAGAGATGAATACAACATTAAAAAAACAAGCAAAGAAAGATAGAAGGTTTTGGCGAGAATCTAGCTTAGATGAGTTTATGGAAATTATTTTAAATTTTAGAAAATAAAGATAAAAATAGGAAAAAGAAAAAAAAAACTTAGAAAGAATAGATAACCAGCAATAATAAGTCAACTTTACCTGATGACGTAGAATATTTTGTACATTTCTTAATATATGTGCATTGTCTCACACATTCAATTTTGAGGGAATATATGCATGGAGAGTTCGAATAAATATATCTACAGTATTATAAAAGCTAATATTAAAAGAAATATGAAGAGGAAAAATTAAAATATGTCAAAACTAAAAGAGGGAATCTTTTTCTATTTTTCACTATTCTTTCTTTCCACTAAGGCTATTTATAGCCATTTTCTAATGATGGCCAAGCTTCACTCTTCGTCAAGTTGCATTGGCCAAGAGTGACGCATGGTGATACATAGTCAATTACACTTACCACCTCTTGCTTGACAAGAGGTGGCGTCTACACATATTTACAATACTCCCCCTTAATTGTTCATGTAACAAAAATTTTTTATGGCTATCCTTAATACGCATTACTGGCTGCTTCATTAAAAATCTTACTAGGAAAATCCAGTGGGAAAAAACTATGATTAAGAGAAAAATAGTACAGCGCGTATTCTACTCTCCCTGTTAAAAGCCACGATCCAAGTGGTGGAGTCTCCGCATGCCAATCTTGTGTACCATCTTCTCGAGAGTTTAGGCTGGCAAAGTTTTGGTGAATAAATCTGCTGGATTATCACTTGAATGTATTTGTTGTACGTCAATATCATCATTTTTCTGGAGATCATGCGTGAAGAACAATTTTGACGAAATGTGCTTTGTTTGATCTCCTTTTATGAAGCCTCATTTTAGCTGAGCTATACATGCAACATTTTCTTCAAATATAACCGTGGGTACTTTGGCACCATTCCCCAGTCCACATCTTTCTTTGATAAAATGGATGATTGATCTCAACCATACACATTCTCGACTTGCTTCATGAATCGCTATTATCTCAGTATGATTTGAAGAAGTGGCAACAATTGACTATTTCGTAGACCGCCACGATATAGAAATTCCTCCGTGTGTAAACAAATACCCTATTTGAGATCGAGCTTTATGTGGGTATGACAAGTATCCTACATCTGCATAACCAATAAGATCTGTACAATCTTTGTTAGTATAAAACAGACCCATATCAATAGTGCCTTTTAGGTATCGCAGAATCTGCTTGACACCATTCCAATGTCTTTGTGTTAGGAAAGAGATATATCTTGCTAGCAAATTGACACAAAATGTTATATCAGGTCTTGTTGTATTTGGAAGATACATTAGTGCACCAATAGCACTGAGATATGGTACTTCAGGACCAAGCAACTCCACATTCTCTTCTGGAGGTCGGAACAGGTCTTTATTCACTTCAAGTGACCGAACAATCATTGGAGTACTTAATGAATGTGTTTTGTCCATGTAAAATCATTTTAAACTTTTCTCAGTGTAGGCAAACTAGTGGACAAATACCTCATTGGCTAAATGTTCAATTTGTAGACCAAGATAAAGTTTTGTCTTTCTGAGGTCTTTCATTTCAAATTCTTTCTTTAGATATTCAATTGTCTTTTGAACTTCTTCAGGAGTTCCAATAAGATTTATGTCATCAACATAGACGGCGAGTATAACAAATTTCAATTTTGTCTTCTTAATAAAGATACAAGGACAAATGACATCATTTATATAACCTTCATTTAGCAAGTACTCAATATGATGATTATACTACACACGTTCTGATTGTTTCAAATCATATAATGATCTTTGCAATCTAACTGAGAACATCTCTTGAGATTTAGATTTACATGCATCAAGCAATTTGAATCCTTCTAGAATTCTCATGTAAATTTCATTATCAAGTGAACCATAAAGATAAGCTGTAATCACATCCATTAGATAGATTTCAAGATTTTCATCTACAGCTAAACCGATGAGATATCGAAAAGTTATTGCATCCATAACAGATGAATATGTTTCCTCATAGTTGACACCGGGCTTTTGAGAGAATCTTTATGCAACAAGACGTGTCTTGCATCTTACAATTTCATTTCTCTTATTGCGCTTTTGCACAAAAACCCATCTATAGCTAACTGGTTTCACACCATCAGGTGTTTGGACTACATGTCCAAAGACTTCACGTTTAGCAAGTGAATTCAATTCAGATTAAATTGCTTCTTTCCGTCTTAGCCAATCACATCTTCGTCGATATTCTTCGACAGATTTAGGCTCAAGATCTTTACTATCTTGCATAAGATCAAGTGCAACATTGTATGAAAAAATATTATCCACTGTAACTTTCGATCGATCTAAATTTATTCCATCACCAGAAGAACTTATTGAAAGTTCTTCATTCACTTGAATCTCGGGTTCACTGATTTCTTCAGGAACATCAGGATCAATTCGTTCTTGGACCTCTTCATGAGATTCTTTTGTAGCATCATCTTTATCATTTCTCATGTTTCTTTTTCTCAAATTTTTATCCTTTAAACCCAACGGTCTACCACGCTTCAGGCGTATTTGGAATTCAGAAGTTATGACACTAGCAGATGGTCCTTTGGGGAAGTTAATTCGAATAGGCACATTCACTACAGGGATATGTGATTTAGTTATCTGTTTTAAATCAATAAATACATCTGACATTTGATTCGCTATTTACTGTAAATGGATGATCTTTTGGACCTCCTGCTCACATGTACGAGTACGTGGGTCAAAATGAGATAGTGATGAAACTTTCCTCGTAATTTCCCTTGTGGGGTCCTTCTCTCCCCCTAACTACAGGAAAATTACTTCATCAAACCGATAATCTGTCAATCGAGCAGTGAACAAGTCTCCAGTCAGTGGTTCAAGGGAACGAATGATAAACGGGGAATCAAAACCAACATATATCCCCAACCTTCATTGAGGTCCCATCTTGGTACGTTGTGGTGGTGCTACAGGCACATATACCGCACAACCAAAGATTCGTAAATGAGCAATATTTGGCTCATGACCAAAGACTAATTGTGATGGAGAGTACTTATTATAGTTAGTCGGTCTGAGACGAACAAGGGTTACTGCATGTAAGATAGGGTGATCCCAAACCTTAGTGGGAAACTTCGCCTTCATAAGCAGTGGGCGTGCTATCAGTTGGAAACATTTAATAAATGACTCTGCAAGACCATTTTGAGTATGAACATGAGGAATAAGATGTTCAATTTTTATCTCAATCGATAGGCAATAATCATCAAAAGCTTGGAATGTAAATTCTCTAGCATTATCGAGGTGAATGACCTTAATAGGATAATCTGAGAATTGCGCCCTCAACCTTATTATTTGTGAAAACAACTTCACAAACGCCAAGTTGCGAGATGATAAGAGACATATACATTAGACCATCTCGAGAATGCATCAATTAAGACCATGAAATATCTGAATGATCCACTAGGTGGATGAATGGGTCCACATATATTCCCATGTATACGTTCTAGAAAATCAAGGGATTTGATGTCAACCTTCAGGGGTGATGGTCTGACAATTAACTTGCCTTGATAGCAAGCAACACATGAAAATTCATTATTAGTAAGAACTTTTAGGTTTTTTAATGGATGTCCAGTTGAATTTTTGAGAACTCGTCTCATCATTATTGATCCAGGATGACCTATTCGATCATGCCATAGCACAAAAGTATTTAAATCAGTAAACTTCTAGTTTACAATTGAATGTGCTTCAACTGTACTAATTTCTGCGTAATATAGGCCAGAAGATAAAGTTGGTAATTTTTCCAAAATATGTTTTTGACCTGAGATACTATTGGTTATACAAAAATATTCAATATTCGTTTCATTTAGTGTCTCGACAGGATATCCATTTCGACGGATATCTTTGAAACTTAACAAGTTCCTTGGGGATTTAGAAGAGAAAAATGCATCTTCTATAACAAGTTTCGTCCCCTTAGGCAGAAATATAGTAGCTCTTCCGAAGCCTTAAATCAATTTTGAATTACCAGATATTGTAGTAACATTTGCTTTTCTTCTAATCAAGTACGAAAAGTATTTCTCGTCGTTGAAAATGGCGTGAGATGTTCCACTATCAATTACACAAATATCCTCACGATTGATCATTGATCCAAATAAAATTTAAGGCATATCCATATTTTCTTCAAAAACAAAATAAAGTAAATATTATTATTAAACAAAAGTCATTACATACTTTCTTTATGTACAGAAACTAGAAGAACATTAACATACCAACAAAGATAAACAAATAGAAAAGAAAGTTATCTAGACTACAGAAGGCTCATTAGTGATCATTTTTCCTTCAGAGAGATCAAAAAAGTCAGCGACATCCAAATGCATAGGCTCAATGTTATCTTCAGATATAAAATTTGCTTCTGCATTATTACTCGTCTGATGTATGGGTTCAACATTATTTTCAGCGGTAAAGTTTGTTTCTGGAATATTATCGCTCTTTTTTAAGGATATCTAATATAGCTGAACCAGACGCTTGGATGATCGACATGTACACGACCAGTGCCCTATTCCGCTGCACGTGTGACATATGATTTCTGAATTCCTTTTTGGCACCGTTTCTTGCTTTTCACCCTTCTTTTTATACTGTTGGTCATTTCTCGGTGCAAGACGACCATCAGGATTATAGTTTCTTCTTCGACCACGACCACAACCATGATTGGGGCCACAACTTCTTTCTCGTTGGTTACAATGCGCCTGATTCACTTAAGGGAGCGGCGTAGAACCGACGGGTCTACTCTCATGATTTTTCATCAACAAGTCATTATGTTGTTCAGCAATCAGAAGGTGCGAAAATAATTCAAAATACCTTTTAAAATCCATCCCCCGATACTGCTGCTGAAGAAGCATATTTGTGGGAGGAAATGTGGAGTATGCTTTTTCAAGCTTATCATGTTCACTAACATTCTCTCCACACAAGTTTAACTGTGATATAATCCTATACAGAGCAGAATTATATTCAGTTATACTTTTGAAATCCATCAACCTCAGATTTAGCCAATCGTGATACGCCTGTGGAAGAATGACCAACTTTAGGTGGTCATATCTATCTTTTAGATTGTTCCACAGCGTGAAGGGATCTTTCAAAGTATGATATTGCATTTTTAACCCCTCGTCAAGATGATGGCGGAGAAAGATCATAGCTTTGACACGGTTTTGATTGGATGCCTGATTATTTTCTTTGATGGTGTCTACCAGACCCATCGCATCCAGATGGATTTCAGCATCTAGTGCCCACGGTGAATAGCCTTTTCCCGATATATCCAAGGCAGTAAATTCAAGTTTAGTAATGTTAGACATTTTTATAAATATAAAAGTCATACCCGTTTTACCTGTCTAATGTGGTTTGAAAACGAACATAACTTCATGTTGATAACGTGTTATAAAAGCTAATATTAAAAGAAATACGAAGAGGAAAAATTAAAATATGTCAAAACTAAAAGAAGGAATCTTTTTCTGTTTTTCACTCATTCTCTTTCTTTCCACTAAGGCTATTTATAGTCATCACTCTTTGCCAAGTTGCATTGGCGAAGAGTGACACACGGTGATGCATGGTATCTACACATGTTTACAATATACAGAATTTTATTTTACTAAGACAGCAGGTCCACCTTTTTTTAATTAGGTTAGGTGTGCCTATATATTTTTGGGTATTAATTAGGATTAGCACAAAAACATTAGTATTAATTACTGTTTATGTATGATAATTATGGAGGAAAATAATTTGGCGAAGCTCGGGGGATCTTTACCGGTTCCAAGTGTTCAAGAACTGGCGAAAGGCTCACCGGAAAAAGTCCCGTCGCGTTACCTGAGAGATGATCAACAACTTATTCCGATGATTAAATCGGATGATTATAATATCCCAATCATTAACATGGAAAGCTTGCTTCTTGGTGATGAATTTGAACTCAAGAAGCTTGATTCCGCTTGTAGAGAATGGGGATTTTTCCAGGTTCATGTTGATTTATTAAGTTTGTTTTAATTTGATTATTCAAAATTTGTACTTCTAACACCAGGTGATCTGTTCTACTTTTGAAAGACCCTGTGTTATTACTAGATCTCGAATTTTCATATATAAATATAACTAATGTATCTCCTTCGCAAAGGATTTCCCCAAGGCCATGAAATGGTTGCTCTGACGGAGCTAAAGAACGCTTAGCTGATTGTATTACTATTGAGTCAACTTAAATAAGTATAATTTGACCCTATTAAGAAGCTGTCCATTTTTGACTATGCATATGTTTTCACAAATAAATTGATCAAAATAAATTATTTTAGATAATTTTGGACAATAATTGTGATAAAGACCAATTCAAATTGAATAAATTTAAAATAAGTGAGTTTACATAAATCACAAATTCTTTAAAAAAATAGAAGTTTATCCATGTTTTGAGTATTCATTCAAGGTACTGTCATTTTTAATCCAATTATTATTTAAACAAAAATACTAGTGCTAAAAAAAGCTGAAATTATTCCAATAAACTTTTTACCTTTTTTAAGAGTTTCTATCTGTTTTCGTTCCTTGGCGAGTCAAACTCACAATCAATTTAACTTAAACACTAATTTTATTTTATTTAAAAAAATGAATTGCATATTGTTGGTTAGGGGTGACTCGATAGTGTTAGAAAAAAGGAAAGCGTCTGAGGCCCCCTCAATTTGAGGGGCTTCAATTTTTATTTTAATAATAATAGGTTATAGATTTTTTTTTAAAAAAAAAATACTAAGTATTATTTGCAGTAAAAATTATTTATTTCATATAAAAAGAAAAAATTATTAGAATAAATTTGGCACATCTAGAGTATGATTATATGATTGTAAGAAAATATGTTAATTTATTTTTTAAGTTTAAGGTCTCCATTCGATTTTCTCCCTAACGTATATGTTGTGCATATATAATTAATAATACTTACAGGTGATAAATCATGGAGTGAGTGATAGATTAGTTGAGAAAGTGAAGAAGGATACTCAAGATTTCTTCAACCTCCCAATGGAAGAAAAGGAAATTTTGAAGCAAAAGGATGGTGATTTGGATGGTTATGGACAAGCTTTTGTTGTTTCTGAGGAACAAAAACTTGATTGGGCTGATATGTTTTTCTTGACAACCCTCCCTCCTAATTTCAGAAAACAACATATTTTCTCCAACCTCCCTCAACCATTCAGGTATTCCCCTCGCTAACTATTTCGTATCTAGAATTTACTAGCTCGACTAATTTGGATTCCTATTGCATATACCTTTATTTCAAGATTTAAACCTCAGACTTTTTATTTAAAGGTATGGACCACCCAAAATGTTCATTGCCCCTTAGCATGTGTTGTTATAAGATAAAGGTATGGACCATCATCATGTGACCTAAATATAAGCATTCATGAAAGTGGTTTTACTAACCTGAAAAATACATAAGTTTAAATCTATATTGCTCGGACTCTTTAAAAATGTCAATGGGTGCATGTGGGATCTTCAAAATTGTATTTTAAGAGGACTCAAACACGAATGTCGTCAGTATACATAAGTTAAATCCGAGTTAATTTGAGACACCATTGTCTCATGCCAACTAAAAATACAGGATATTGTCTAATTAGTAGTTGCACTGAAACAGAGGAACAGTGGAACTGTATGCAACTGAACTGAAAAAACTGGCTTTAAAGATCATGGATTTTCTAGCAAAAGCATTGAATATAGATGAAGAATACATAAAGGAACTGTTTGGAGAAGGAATGCAATCAATGAGGATGAATTACTATCCACCATGTCCACAACCAGACAAAGTGATAGGACTCACTCCTCATTCAGATGCAACAGGCCTTACAATTCTCCTTCAACTCAACCAAATGGAAGGACTTCAAATCAAGAAAGATGGCATGTGGATTCCTATTAGTCCTCTTCCTAATGCTTTCATTATCAACATTGGTGATATCTTGGAGGTAATTAATTACGATCGCCTTTACTTTTGAAAAGAGTTTCCGTTAGCTTTTTTATCAGACTGTAGTATATGTTGCTCGGATCCTGCAAAAAATGCACTACTTTTTAAGAATTCGAGCAACATAGCTTGTAGTTACCTTGAAGTGATTATATTGTAAATATTTTTCACACTATAAGTGCCAAAATTTAAAATCTTGGTACATCAATTAGTAGGTATGAGAGGATTAATATTGGATCCTTTAAGGACAATGATTGATTTACCTATCTGGAGCAATGAACACAAAGAACTATGTTAATAGAATACATCATTTCTTTCTACGGAGTGTATAAAGGAGTATATAAACTTGTTAGACTACATTTATTTTCACTTTTGTGTTAACAGTGTTGTGCTGGTTTTGCACATCAAAACTGTTAAGTGAGAAGTATATTTATTTGCAGATAGTGACAAATGGTGCTTGCCGTAGCATTGAGCACAGAGCAACAGTTAACAGCGAAAAGGAAAGACTCTCAATTGCAACCTTTTACAGCACAAAACTTGACGGACAAATTGGTCCTGCTCCGAGTATCATTTCTGCTGAAAATCCAGCAAAGTTCAGAAGTATTGGAGCCGCAGATTATTTCAGAGGTTTATTTGCTCGTAAACTTGATAAGAAATCATACTTAGATGCTATGAGAATTGAAAATTCGGAGAATCCAGCAAGTTGTAACTGAGAGTGTATTGTCCTATCTACTGATGAATTATGTTAAGTAATATTCCTCCACATGATTAAATACTTGTGGATTCCTTCCAGTAAAAAAACAGTTACTATGATGTAATAATCGGACAAAGAGGTCATGATCGACAACATTGAATGACAAAATTCACCTTGCAAGTGTATCAAGTTTGTACAAAAATATATCAGAAAAGAATTTTATCAAGAAAAGTAAGGGTGTCCATTCACAATGTTTTCTGATACAAATCATATCCTGACCCCAATAGACTACATATTTCAGCTACATCAGGAAAAAAAAAAGAAAGGAGAAAAGTTTATACGAGTAGAGGGGGAAAAAAAAGACAAAAATAAACCTAATCTACTTCTTCATCACAGGATGAAGAAATAATCTTGATTTCAGCAATCAGGCTGAAGTCATATGCAATGCTACTAAGGATGCATAAACTCCATCTTTTATGTTCATAAGAACATCATGCCTTCCTTCCTCGGCAATGACACCATTCTTCACAACAGCAATGACATCAGCACCTTTGATTGTGGCTAAGCGATGAGCTACAACAACGGTTGTCCTATTTACCATTACTCGATCCAATGCTTCTTGAACTATGCGTTCTGATTCTGCATCTAACGCACTTGTTGCCTCGTCTAGCAAAAGTATCTTTGGATCCTTCAGTATTGCTCTTGCAATAGCTATTCTTTGCTTTTGTCCACCTGATAACTGTATTCCTCTTTCCCCAACCGATGTATCATATCCTTGAGGCAATGAAGATATAAAATTGTGTGCATTTGCTGATTTTGCTGCTTGAATGATCTCTTCTTCTGTTGCATTCCCCTGTCTGCTATAGGCAATGTTGTCACGAATTGTTTCGTTGAACAGTATAGGTTCTTGACTAACCAGGCCCATTTGTTGCCTTAGCCAACTTAGTTTGAATTGTTTGATTTCCGCACCATCCAAATATATCTCCCCTGATTCAGGATTGTAGAACCTCTCTATTAGGCTAATGACAGTTGATTTCCCGCTTCCACTCTCTCCCACTAGAGCAACGGTCTACAAAGAGAACCGGAAAAAATAGCAAAGTTTAAGCCAATTGAATAAAAGATGGAAGTACATTACAATGTAGAGGGAGTGCTTGATAATACCTTTCCAGAAGGGATAGTTAGGCATAAATCCTTGAATATTTGGACATCCGGGCGAGTTGCATACCTGTAACTCACATGTTTGAATTCAATATCTCCACGAACAGCAGCTAGAGTAGTGCCAACATCAGAACTCGAGTCAATCTTGGGTTTTCTATCAAGAATGTCAAATATAGAGGCTATAGAATCCTTGGCTTTATTAGCATCTGGAGCCATTCCTGTGCTTTGAGTAACTCCAACAGCTGATAGAGTCAATGCAAAGAAAACCTGCAACATTATAAGTTCCTTTCAGAAACAAAATATTGATATGCAAGAGCTGAAAGGAAGAGAAATCCGAGTGACTTTACCTTAAAAACTTGGCTAAATGTTGCTAATCCATGATGAATAAGGACAGATCCTATGTAGAAACAGAAGGCATTTGTGCAATACAGTATAAATGAACCAAATCCTAAGCTAGATCCACTAACAATTCCAATCTTCACTCCTTGCTTCATCGGACCTTCACACTTCTTTTGGTACATGTCCATCACTTTCTCCTCTGCACAGAATGATGCCACTGTTCTTATACTCCCAACAGCGTCATTTGCTATTTGGCTAGCTTCTTCATACATCACCTGGAAAAATGAGAATCCATTTTCAAATTAATTCAAGCACATTTTAATGTAATCTATTTTTCAAAGATGAGAAAAGACGGTATACCTTTGCATCAGCACTAAAGCCTTTGTACATCTTGGTCTGGATAAATCCTTGCAAACCAATTAAAGGCAACACAAGAAGGATTATAATTGCTAAAATCCAGTTGGCAGTGAAGGCTATCACAAGGCCGGCTACTACAGTTGCTATGTTCTGTACAATAAGTGCCAGTGCATCACCCATAAGAGTCCTCACTGTGGAAGCATCAGTTGATAACCTTGCACCAACTGCACCACTGCATTCAAGAAAATTTCACTTTTTTAGCCTGTAACACTCTGTTAAGTACTAAGATAGAGGGGAAAAGGCAGGATTTAATTCTTATTGATTTGTTAACAAACCTTGAATTTGCAGGATCATCGAACCAACTGATTTCTTGGTGGACTACTTTCTTAAATGTCAAAGAACGAATTCTCTCGATCAATTTCCCCCCTGCAACTCCAAATAAGTAGTTCTGGAAAGGTACGACTAGCAAAGTTACCACACCGAGGCCAAGATACATGAGTGCCCAGAATCTTGATTCACTTCGCAGCTTGTGTGGTGGGTAAAAGAATATTTTAATAGCTGTCGAGAGTAAGAGTCCAAATAACGGGAAAATAAGACCATGTATGATTGCAGCCAATGATCCAAGTAACAAATATGGAAGCTCGGGTTTGTTTAGTTTAGCAAGCCGCCTAATGGAAACGTTCTTTCGTTTCTCTAAGCTTCCTTCATCTTCTTTTTTCATGTTGTCATCTCCTAATTCTGCTTCACGAATATCAATTAGTCCAGGAACAGGATAGCTTAGTGTGAAAGAATGTCTAGATGATCCGTGGCTTGTTGATCGCTTCACCGCTGACAATCGCTGGCTAGATGACCTGCTCAGGTTATTATCCAAATCTGTGATTACTTCCACCTTATCAAGGTCCATATTTTTCGTGTATTCTTCTTCTCTATTCCCTCCCTGCATTCGCACAAGCTGGGAATATGCCCCATTTGGATCTTGTATCAACTCAGTATGCGTCCCTATTTTCATGATGAGGGAAAAGAATGAATATGACAGTTATACACAAAAGTAAAGCCTGATAAAAGTTCTTTAGGATTTTTACCTTGTTCTAGTAGTTTTCCAGCATTCACCACTGCTATAAGATCAGCATTTCTAATGGTTGTTAGACGATGAGCAACAACCACGGTCGTTCTATTTGCCATGACTTTTTCAAGTGCTTCTTGGACGATTCTCTCTGATTCAGCATCAAGTGCACTTGTAGCTTCATCCAGGAGGAGTATTCTTGGATTCTTTAAGATAGCCCTTGCTATTGCGAGTCTTTGCTTTTGTCCACCAGATAATTGTGTTCCATGCTCACCTACCATAGTGTCTAGCCCCTGCAGAACCCGCAATGAAAACGATGAATCTCCCATTCGTTTGTCTATTTAACAGTTAATTATATGCGTGAACATGGAATAACGGGAAAATTATATATTACCTGAGGAAGTTTATATAGGAACTTAGCAGCATTAGCAAGCTCGATAGCTGTCTTAATCTCATCTTCAGTAGCATTTTCTTTACCATAACTGATATTCTCTTTTATGGTTGTCGCAAACAGGATGGGTTCCTGACTTACCAATCCCATCTGTTGCCTTAGCCATTTGAGTTGAAATTTCTTCAAATTGACACCATCTATTAATACTTCTCCGGCTTCAGGATCATAGAATCTCTCCAGTAAACTGATAACAGTGGACTTCCCGCTACCACTTTGCCCAACCAAAGCTACCGTTTTGCCACTAGGAACAAGAAGTGAGAATCCACTAAAGATTTGCACATCTGGCCTGGCTGGATACCTAAAGTACACATCTTTAAGCTCAATTTCACCCTTGATATCTTCCAACACAATCCCGCTTGTGTCAGATGTGTCGATCAGAGGTTTCCGGTTGATTGTCTCAAACATTTTGTATGCTGCAGCCTGTCCTGCTGCAAATGCATTCAAAGATGGCGTTGTTTGGCCAAGTGAGCTGCAAATTGAAAAAAAAAAAAGAGAACAAGCAAAAGTGTTTCAGTACTCTTTAGCCTACAATTTTCCAATGCAACAAATCAAAGATGCTTTAAACAGAGAATTATATGCTTACATTCCACCAGTCATTATAGCCATAATAACATTGATGACATCTCCACCACTATAACCTCTCTCTATTATCAGTTTGGAACCATACCAAACGGCAAGTCCATAAGTGGAGAAAACAATGAGTAAGACCGTGCCAAGTCCAACGCCTGAAACAAGCCCTTGTTGGACAGTGGAAGCACAGGCAATTTTCAGTTTGCTGTCATACTTATCTATTGCCAGCTTCTCTCCGGTGAATGCTGAAACCTGAAGTTATACAGATTCCAGATTAAAATTGGAAAGTCCAATACAAAATTACATATGTAGTAATATAGGATCATATTTTGAGGCTTTACTGTTCTGATTGCTCCTATTGTTTGCTCTACTACATTTCCAGCTTGTGCATAGGCAACTTGTCCGCGACTTGACATTTTGGACATAATCAATGCCATAGCTCCTCCAGCAATTACAAGAGCAGGTATGCACGAAACCAATACTATCGACAGAAGCCATCCCTTTATGAATGCGATTATGAAGCCTCCAACAAATGTTGAAAGGAATTGAATGAACTTCCCGACCTGGAATCATTCAACAAAAGGTTTGTTATGATTGTTTTGCTAGAAAGTTACAAAAACCAAAACATTAATCAACTTGCAGTAGCATTTGCATATTAATTAAGAAAATCCACACCTTTTCTCCCAAGGCATCTTGAATGAGAATAGTATCTCCAGACATTCTTCCAATGACTTCTCCAGTAGTTGTTTCAGTGTCAAAGAAGGCAATGTCCTGCCTCAGTATTGTCTTCAAATACAGTCCCCGAATTCGAGTTGCTTGTCTCTCTCCAGCAACCATCCAACATGACATCTCTGCAATAATTATTCAGGGGCAAAATTTCAATATTGAGTGCATTATTCCCGTAGTTCAACAACTCAAATTTACTATTCATCTGTCCTGGTTCATTTTACACATTCTTGATCCTTATGTTAGAGTCGTGTTATGGTACAACCAGAATTTTCATTAGATGACGAATTCAATTTTTTTCAAAAAATATATTCAAATCTTACATATAGCATATTAGTCGGGCCCCAAAGTGATTATCGGGAAACCAAAACAATCCTTTGGGAATTTTAATTTTCAGACCCAAATTTTCCTAAACATGTGGGGTAAGTAATTGATTGAAAATTGCTCTTTTAACTACTTTAGTGTCTTTATTGAAACAAGCACTCAAAGGCACCGATTCTCTTAAAGAAGAAATTTAATATAACGAACCTTAGAAGGCACCCCACAAATTAGTTGGGAACCTATATATGACTATCACATGTATTTTGAATCAATTCTCATGTACAAAAATATTTATTCACAAAGGAACTTATGGTATTTTTATGTATCTTCTCCTTCTTGATTCACCAATTATACTAGCGATGGGGTCGATAAAAAGACTAAAAAGGAGTTCAACTCAACTAACGCATATCAAAGCAGTTTAAAAAAAATATTGAGACTAAAAAGATAATTTGTGTACAGTACTCACGTAGAAGGGATGCAATGCCAGCCCCAATAGCAAGGTAGACATAGTAAACAGAAACCTGCAAACAAAAATTAAAGTTAATTAAAGAAGAAAAAAGTAACACATTTTAGTCAAATGTTGTTTATTGGACTGTGAGAATCAAAAAAATAATTAGAGTTCACATAGGTATATGCTTTTGTTCTTTCTCACTTTTTCTAGTGGGATTTGCAAAATAAAAAAATTGTATTGAGCTATTTATTGCATTGCATAGGAAAAAACCAAATTGAATTAATTATATATGAGAAAATCATAATTATGTTTGCCACAAAAAAGTGAATTCCTATTGCTATTTCCAGCAACTCAAATTAACATGTCTTATCTTATTATTATAAAAGGAAAAAGTAACAGGTTAGTGGCGCCATTAAGCAAGGCGGAGCTACATTCACCCAAGGGTGCTCAGATGAACATCCTTCATCGAATTTTTTTTTTTTTGAATATATAGGTTAAATATAGATATTTTGATATAACACCCTTGATACTAAAAGTATGAACACCGTTGACAAAAATGTTGGCTCCGCCACTGCGAGCCATTAAAGATTCTAATCAGTTCAGTACATATAATTTTTCTTAAACAAAGTTAACGCTCTCAGTATTAAGAGTATTAAACAATGAAACTGTTAAAATAAAAACAATAAACTTCAAAAACACAATGTAAGATGTGGTGATTAATATATAATTATTATAGAATCCCACATGCTTATAGTATTAATATACTGAATATTTATAGTATAAACAATTGTTTAAAGAATATTTAAACTGTCAAGCGCATATAACTAAAATCGGATTTTTACGCTTTTCCTTATACCAACCAACCACCCCTAAAAAAAGAAGAAAATAAAAGTTGTTTGTTATCTTTCTTTCTTGTTGAGACCTTAGAAGGCAAGTTTTAAGTTTTAGGCTTTAAGCAATTGCAGTTAAAACGCCATTGATTGCATGAAACCAAGAAACTAATCAAGATTAATTAAATTAATTAACAAGAACATTTTCAAAGTAAAAGATTTTAAAAAAATGTACATACCTTTGAGATTTTATGTACAACTTCATCAGGATTTGAAGAACCAAAAGAATCAACAAGTTGGCCAAAGATAAGTGTCATTATAGGTTGAGTTAATCCATTGACAATAGCTCCAATGGTTCCAATTATCATTAGGGTAACATCAAACTTATCTGCAAAAGAAAATAATTTGTAGAATGACACTTTTTGATCTTCATCTCCTTTATTATTATCCTCCATCTTCAGGAATGATATAATATGAAATATCCCTTAGGGTTTTATAAAAGAAGGGGCTATTTCATAAGAAACTTGGAAGATAAAATTCAAAATTTTAGGATATTTGGTTTTGATTCAGCATATTTATAGCTGTATTATCTTTTCTTTTCTGGTTGCCTTCTGTTAACTTCTTTTTTTTTGTGGGTAAAATAAATAAAAGAATTACTATATCTCTTCTAGAAACATTATTGAACGTATCATACGTAGTCAAAAGGATAATTATTGCCACCAAAATTGAGTGGCACCCTAATTGTTTCTAATTTTCCTAAATATATTAGAAACAATATAGGGGTGTTCACGTGTTAGTTTGGGTCGATTATTGATTAAAATTAAATTAACTTAATTTGGTTTTTAAATTCTCAAAATCAACTCAACTCAATTATAATATATATTTATCGATTTCGGTTTGGTTTGGTTCGGTTATTAACCATACACAATAATAAAGTGACAATGATTCATTCAAAATGAAAAATAATTAAAACGACTAATATTATATTAACTTTACTGTGAGAAAAGTTTTAACATTCACCATTTTGGTCTAGAAGGAAGAGATAGTGACATTCTAGTCTCATCAAGAATTGTTATAGACATTTATATACGTGAAATCAATAAGATAAATGTTCTCATCTTGAACATTTATACTTTCATAAGTAGATTAAATAACAAGAATTATTTTTATAAATAATGTATTATGTATAAAATATATGAATATAATTTATCGGTTTGGTTTGACTATTTCTTCGATTTTTCTGAACAAATCCAAACTCAAACCAAACATTATCGATTTTTTGAAAAAACTAAAATCAAATCAAACCCAAATAAATTAATTTATTTAATTAATTTAGTTCGATTCTTTAATTTGGATCGATTTTTATCCCCACCATATGCCCTATTCTTTCCCGACATCACTAATTGTTATTATTATATTCCAAAGCTAACACTCGAATTCTACTACTAATAAGCTACCACTAGGATGCCAATGGCTTTTTAAAAAGACCGATTTACGAGTAAAAAACATAACTATATATTTTTATATATCAAAATTACATGGCCCTATCAACTTTTTCTTATTTACACAAAAATAATAATTCATAATTATAAAATAGGCAAAATATATTTGTTGGTATTAATTGATGTTGATGACAAGTTGATTTGATTGGTCTTGGAAAAGAAAAAAATAGTATACTTTAGTAATTTATTTGTTATTTTGATAAATAAATAAATTCTTGTAATTCCTAGTCTTAAAGTGTTTATTTTTGTAAATTTTCCTACTGATAGAACTTAATCGATTATTCGATTTATTTAATAAAATTGTAATTTTTTCATATTAATTAATAGTTGTATTGAATAATTTTAGTTAAATATTTAATTTTATTAAAATAAATTAAATAAAAAAAAGGAACCACACCATATTGAATATATTTTATATATTAAGTTTGGGAAAACGATCAAAAATGCCCTTGTACTATCAGAAAGGAGCAAAAATGTCCTCAGTTTATACTTTGGGCCATTTATGCCCTTGTACTATCAGAAAGG
>JBCEWC010008497.1:0-19890 GCA_038996855.1 Solanum aculeatissimum | reverse complement strand
TGCAAATTCTCATTATCGTTCTTATCGGGTAAACCGAAAACCGAACCGTTAAGGACATAAAACCGATAAACCGAAAATCGATAAAAATTATCTTATTGGTTTGTTATTGGGTTAGCATATTTAAAAATTGAAAATCGAACCGAACCGATAATATATAAAACTGAACCGAACCGACCGATGCACACTCCTATCCTCAACACTTAGTCAGATACTGGAAACTTACCTGGGGTCCACGAGCCCCATTCATGGACCGTAGTTTGTTCTACGGACCGTAAAGTTTGCTCATGGACTAGAGTGCACATAGTTTTACTCACTATAATATTCTACGAGTTGGTATACGGGTCGTACAATGATGTACGACCCGTATAATCAGTCGTGGAATCACTTTTCCTTTCCTTTTCAGCCAAAAATGGTTGACTTGGTCTTGCACCTGCAGAACTTTCATAAATACACTGTTACCCTATATGTCACCAATCCAATGTCCACATAGTACAACCATAAAGCAAAAATCAAACTAGCTACAAGTCCAAAAGCTAAAATACAAAAATAGAACTACTACAAGTACACAGTATCTTGGATTGCCTCTCAAGTAGCACCTGATATATTATCACGTCAGACTTGGACCATCTGATTACTCAGACTTTATCAATGGCTCAAACCTCCATCTTTAACTCATTTGTCCACTTCATTGATTGACAGACATTGAAGATGACCTCTTCATCATTAAATCTAAACTGAGTAGGCGTGATTCCATGTCTACCAAGGCTCACTCAATGGCTAAGAAAGGCCTTCCCAAGATGATTGGGACTTTAAAGTTGACCTCGCATTCTAGGATCACAAAGTCTGCAGTGAATATGAATTTGTCCACTTTGATGAGGACATCATACAGTATCCCCACAGGCTTCTTCACCGTGCAGTCAACCATCAACAGTCTCATGCTCGTAGGGGTAGGGGCTGCCAGACCAAGTTTCTTAAAGATCACAAGGGGCATCAAATTTATGTTGGCATCGAGATCACACAATGCTCTTGTGAACTCCATATCACCTATGGTGCAGGAAATGGTGAATTTTTTTGGGTCTTCTTGTTTCTGCGGACCTAGTTGAAATCGCACTACAATGTTGGAGCTCTCGTGAGAGCTCCTGGCTCACAGTACGCTTCTTTGTAACCCGATCCTTCATAAACTTCGCATACCCAGACATCTTCTCCAATGCCTCAACCAATGGGATGTTTATAGAAAGCTGCTTCAATATAGAGAGAAAGTGTTTGAACTTACCCTCCTCCTTTTTTTTCTTTAGTCTTTGAGGGAAGGGATGAAGAGGACGAGGAATGGGTCTCAGCTATTTTGGCGTTGCATTGATTTTCTCATTCTCTGCATGATCATCTCCAGTCTCAGTCTATCTGTTCACAACACTCTCATTACGAGCATCAACATCATCCAATGGCACTGGAGGATCAATGGTCTACTTTCCACTGCGAGTTGTGATTTCTATACACTGCCCCTTATTTATGGGATTTTGCACTGTGTTACTAGGAAGCATACCTTTCTAGCGTTGGTTCAACTAAGTCAATATATGGCTGAATTATTACTCCAACTACTTAATCATCACCGAGTGAGACTCAATCTTTTGGTTAATGTTGGAGATGTCAGACTTCATCCCCTTAAGTGACTCATCCTGTACATAAGCTTTCTTCAACAATCGGTCAAACATCTCCTCAATACGAGAGAAGCCAGTGCCAGCATCCCGATTATGCAGTGGAACATATAGACCATTTCTGAAGCCATCTCTGTGACCCCATCCAACATCTTTGTCTGGTCCCTATTTCTATCATAATAGCCTCCTCTGTTGTTATCTCTAAAGGTTCATCTCTCCCAAAATTCTGACCTTGGTGCCAATAGTCTTGATTGGACCCTTGGGCATTGGTTCGGAAACTTGTCATCTAATCAGCAACAAAATACGTGTCCTCCTCACAATAAGGCTCCTCGTACATGGGTGTACGTGGAGGTTGATGAGCTACAACATTGAATCATTCCATATTCCACTTCATTAATAGCTCTGCAGTAGTATTGATTTGTGCATGTTCCTACATCACTTCCTCGCTTGCTTGTGTTTGCGACGGACTAGTGCTAACCGAGAATGAACTCCTCATAGTAGACTTTTCCCTTGTACCCCATGCACGGTTTGTCTTGACCATCCTTTCAAGTCTTTTAGCAACCTCTTGGAATGGATGATCTATAAAAGAGACCCCATGATAGCATCAACAACCGCTTGGCCATTCTCATCAAGGGCTTTACAGAAGATATCAACCAAGGCTTTATCAACAATCATGTAGTCAGGGACACGTCTTAAAAATTTAGTGAAGCCCTCCCACGTAGCACCGATTGAATCACCAAGTATCTGCTCGAAGTTGTTAATCTAATACTTCAATTTTAGCTTCTTCGAGATGAGGAAAAACCTCTCCAGAAAGGTTATTTGCAATTCTTCCCAACTGGTGATTGAACTCTGTGGGAGTTTAGATAACCATAATGTTGCATTGCTTGTTAGAGAAAGAGAGAAAACACGACGCCTGACGACATCCTTGGATAGATTTTGCTTCTCTATCATGCTCTTACTGCTCTTACAGACAAACACAAGGTTGTGTAGATGGTTATGTGGATCCTCTAATGGTAGGCCCACAAACAACCCACGATTCTACAACATTTGGAACAATCCACTTAAAATGACAAACTGTGTGTCATCCGATAGTGGGGGTAACACAATAGCTCCTGCAACGTCTATCGCCATAGGGTTAAGCTGATATTAGTTCTATTGGTTTGTTATGGCTTGCAGACCATGTGGTTGTGGATTCAGCAGCGGTGGATTTTCGTCATTCGAATTTAGTATTGCATTCACCGCATCACCGACAACATTATTCACATTGTCTTGGGATATCCTCCTTAATGTTCTTTGGATCTCTGGATCTAATGGAGTCAAGGGATTACCTCGATTCCGAGTGTAGTGCATACACTACACTTGCACACAAAAGAAAAAATAACAAAATGTAAAATTAGGGAAATAAGGATTAATTCCCCCAAAATTACTTAAATTAACCAAGTTTAGTCGTATTCCTCGGCAACAACGCCAAAAATACTTGATGTTGCTCAAGCCACACCTTCTTTTTAAGGTAACGAGGTCGCTGTCAAGTAATTAACCTAACGGAGGTTAGGATCGATCCCTCAAAGAATATGATAGATTCAAGAATTAATTCAATGTAAGTTGAAAATATTAACCTACTTAACTCCCAAGAAAGGATTATTTTCATAAAGTAAAATTAACTAAACTAAATGAATACAGGTGATGAGAAACCAGTAGAAGAGCTAACTAGGGTCATGTGTTCCCCATGAATCCCTAACTTGGTACTATCGGATAAATACAACTTTTTCCAGTGTGTAGGTGTAGGACAGTAAGCTAGGTTCACCTAAACCTTTGATCCAGCGAATAGGTAAATTTCATCCTGGAACTTGATCCGTCTCCATGATGTGACATTACTAACTCTTACTTTTTATTCCAGTACAACCTCCTCTTGATCCAGTTCAGTTGATTAGACGAAAACATCTCAGTCGAATCATGTTAATTACCTCTTTTTCTATTCATTATTTCCTTGATCTGGCAAGTAACACTAGGTGAGTTTTAACGTAGGCCTCCATTAAAAAGTAGTTAAAGTGAAGAGGATTAATTAATACAATATAACACACCTTCCAAGAATTACACAATATTCAATTTTACCTTATTAGTTCCTCGTGGTTCCCACAACCCTAGTTGTGGATTTAACTATGCATGATCAGTATAAATGCAGAAATTATGAAGTAGAGTAACATAATTAATCACTTACATAGATGAATTAAGAATATGAAATCCAACTTTTCAATTAGAATCACAAGATTGAATTAAGAACACACAATAATATTTTCCCTCTCAAAATATAACAAATCCTAAGTGTATCCTCTAAAACCTTGTTCAGACTTCGTGACTGTTGCAAACTCTATCAAAAATAACCTATAAACCTATTTATAATGTGTAAAATACAAAACCAAAATGGAATAGAAAATTTGTGTCGGCACACTCTACTGACAAGTTCACGGCTCGTGCATCATTTTACGACTCGTACGTTGGGGTTTTGTGGAATGCAGCTGAAATCTATAGACTACTGCTACGAGACTTTTCCACGAGATGTAGAATCTTATGACTTTCAGAACTTCTCTATTTTTTTATCCTCTGGGCACGACAACACTCCACGACTCATTTGCTTCCTTCGCAGAGTTCAACTCAGAAATTCACCCCTCACTGGAAATTAATACGAGACCCCATCTATGGCTCGTGAACATTTCCATGACCCATAAATGGTTTCGTGGATCATCAAATTTGATTGTTTCAGCCTACTCTATCCAAAAACCATGTCAACACTGAAATTCTGCAAAACAAACACACAAACACATCAAATCTACTAGCATCGCTTTGAGAACGCATAAAATTCCAAATTTTAAGCATCAAAAGTGTTGCATTTGGCAGCACATCAACAACATGACTTGTAGACATGATGGCCATTCAGGCAGAGATCCAGCAGATCCGGGCCGCTATGAGCACAACATTAACAGCACCAGTGGTACTCTCGACACCCGACACTGCTATGGTGATGTTCGTAGACCTTTTTGCCAGAGAGGAGGTACCATTCCGCTCTCCCTCGAAAAATGGCCCCACCCTAATGATCTAGACACAGTAAGACTAGAGGCAAGGATGACAAAGGAGCAGCAGTTTGAGCTCTCCAGGATGCGCTAGATGCAGGATGAGGAGACGCGATGAGCTCGTTAGCTTGAGACATGTTTGGATGCTTGACCCTCGAGACATGCTCCCACTTCTTAGGCGCCAGGTATGTTTTCTTTTGACCTTTGTATTTTAATATTATATCTTTGTCCATTGGGGACAATGCACATCTCTTTTGATGGGGTGTGGATAGTTATTGGCCTCAGTGAAGTCTGAATAGCTATGGCCTATAACTAACCCAATTTTTGAGTCTGAGGGCTTTTCTTGCATTTGTTAACTACGTCGCTAGATCCTGAAGGTGTAAAAATTTTCTAAGTCTAAGAACCAATTACAAGCATTGACTACGACCTATAAAAGAAACTATGGGTCGTAAAGGGATTTCACAGATAGAGAATCAAAGACATATGCAAAGACCAAACTTTAACAGGATGAAACCATGGTTTTACAAGTCGTACTCCATTCTATGACTCATAGATGAGACTCATGAATTAGGTTCAGCCAAAACTAATGAAGGACTTTTTGGACATTTCTACTCATTTGGCCCTCTAAACTATGTTCTTTTGACCCAAAAACTACCCTAACCGCCTCAACTCTCATAAAACTACCCTCAAATACTCTCAAAATCATTCACTCCTAAATATCTCTCAAAATTCTAAGTTTTTCTCTCTCAAAGGAATCCACCGTTGAAGCAAGCTAGGTCCCCAAGCTTTGTTATGAATTCGAGGTCAATTTCTCTCAATTTCTAGGGTTTCCACAACAAGGTATGTAGGGCTTCATCCATGGATTAATTTCATCCATGTTTTCCTCCAAGTTCAAGCATGAATTTTATGAATTTTCATTATTTCTATTTAAAACGCTTGAATTACGGTTCATGATTAAATTATTCTATTATATATGAATTATGATGATTCACATGGATTGCATGATTTTTAATTGAATTTCAAGAGATTACAAGTGTATGTTGATTAGGTCTTATGAAATTGATATGAGTTCCCTTACTTATGATTCAATTTGATTTCAATTGCATCAATCTTACATGGATTTCATGCAATTTCATGATTTTGAACTCAATTGTTCATGAACCCATATTTTACCCTAATTTCCTATGATAAGCTAGGTCTTCATGAATAATACTCCAAGTATGAAAGTATGTGTATGTTCATGATTATGAGGATGACCTAAGACCCTAATGTTTATGCAAGATGATAAGATGGGGAGTATACCCACACTTTATGCAAGTCATGTAGATGGGCTATTCTTATAATATGAAATGATTTATGAGGTTATGATACCTATTTTATAAGTTATGAAAGTATGATTTTGATGAATTATGAACTATGATGATGTCTATTGATATTGCATGATTATGTATTCCTTGGGATTTGATTTAGCACCAAATGAGATTGATTGAGGGGGACTATCCCCAAGGGTCCTTATAAGTTCTCTTGTCCACAACATTGACATATGAAACACCAGATGAACCATAGCAAACTCTATAGCCAAATCTAGTTCATAAGCTACCCTTCCAATTTGTTTCAAGATATTGTAAGGCCCCATATATCTACGACTAAATTAAACCCTTTTTGCCAAATCACATTACAACTTTCATAGGCAAAACCTTCAAATAGACCCCATCACCTTCATCAAACTTAAGATCCCTTCTTCTAACATCCAAATATGACTTTTGGCGACTTTAGGCAGCCTTCAACTTTTTCCTTACAAATCTTATAAATTCACCTTCTCCATGGTATCAACCACAAAATCTGGCCCAATCAATGACATTTACCCAACTTCAAACTATCCCATTGGTGACCTACATCGTCTACCATACAAAAAGCTTCGAACGATGTCGTCTCAATACTTGAGTGAAAACTATTGTTGTAAGCAAATTCAATAAGAGGTATGTGCTCATCCCAACCACCTTTGAAATCAAGCAGACATGCCCTCGACATATCTTCCAATATTTGGATTGTTCTTTCAGCTTGCCCTTCGATTTGTGGATGAAACGTGGTACTTAGCTTCACCTTAGTACCAAGATCCTTTTGAAATGACTTCCAAAAATGAGAAGTGAATTGAGTACCACGGTCTGATATCTACCCCATGCAATTTCACCAAATTTTGGATATAAACCTTAGCATAATCCTCGGCGCCATAAAAAATCATCACTGACAAAAAGTGGGTTGATTTCTTCATTCAACCCACAATCACCCATATTGAGTCATGTTGTTTTCGGACCCCTGAAAAAATCGTGATGAAGTCCATATTTCCCTTCTACCATTTTCGAGTAGGAAGCTCAATATCTTGGACTAAACCACCCAGTCTTTGGTGTTCAACTTTTACTTGTTGGAAATTCGCACATTTTGCCACACATCTTTCTATATCCTTCTTAATGTCATTCCATTAATACACCTCTCTCAAATCTATATACATTTTGGTGGACCCCGAATTAATAAAATATCAAGAATTATGAGGTTCATCTAGTATCTTCCCCCTTAGACCATCAACATTTTGAACACATAACCACATATAGTAACGAAGTATTCCATCTCCCCCATGTGAGAAAACCTCAATCTTCTTATCAATCACCAACTTCTTCAACTCAACCAAGATAGGATCCATGTCCTTTTGTTTTGCTTTAACCTCTGCTATCAAAGACTATTTCGCCCCATTTTCTACAAGTACACCAATATTGCTTGAGTCTCTCAGACTCACACCCAAAAGATCCAAACAGTACACCTCTTTGACTAATTCTTTCCTTCTATTCTCAATGTGCACAATGTTGCCGACTGACAATCTACTAAGTGTGTCGGCCACAACATTCGCCTTACCAAGGTGATACATCACACTCATGTAGTAATCTTTAAGAAGCTTCAACCATTTCCTTTTCCTTAGGTTCAAATCTCTTAAGTTAAACATATATTGCAAACTCTTATGATCGATGAATATGTTAGCATGCACCTCGATGAATATGTTAGCATGCACCCATAGATATAATACCACCAAATCTTCAATGCTAAACAACGACCACTAACTTATGGTCATGAGTCGGGTAGTTTAGCTCATGCACTTTCAATTTCCTTGAGACAGCAATGAACTTACCATGTTGCATCAAAATATAACCCAAACCTATACGTGAGACATCACAATAAACCACAAAACCGTTCGAACCTTCGGGCAATGTAAAAAGGGACTGATATAAGATGATCCTTCAATGTTTGAAAACTTCTAATCTAATATTATATACATCCATTTATCCCATTTTTAATGCAACAAACCAAATATCCGCCCCAAAAAAAAAACAGATGCACTAAGTAGTCCGGTGATTATTGATCTCGGGAGCACAACTTTGCGTGAGAACCAAACGACACTACGTAGAATATTTAAAGATAAAGGGTGTCTGAAAGGAGGGAGAGGATGGATGGAGTCAGCAGGTATGTGAAAAGATAACAGTAAATTTGTCCATTTCTAAGAACATTATATTGACCACAAATAACGATAAACTGGACCAGCTAATCTAATATGAGAGTTGGTGGAGAATATTATAACAAAGTGGCATCATGCCATGCAACCTCCTAGGCTGCTCACGCAGTCGATTGAAAAGCAATGTAATCTAGAATGCAGATCAACACATTCAATGAAGTAACCAGTAAAGCAGACGAGCTACTTCCTAATTCTAGGATGGAAAGATCCTCTTATCTAATCACAAGAAATCAATAAAAGAAACCATAGTACACAAATTATTGCTGGACTTGATGTAAATTTCACGTTCCTGCTTGTCATAAATGTTAGCTTGACATTGATTTTAAAAAACTACAGAAAGAAATGGTTAAGAAAAGAGATCTAGTTAACTTTACATTACTCTAGTTTGCCTCCAAGACTTCTAAGTCCCCCCATTGCAGTAATGTACACCATTACTAACTGTGCCATTGTGTTCCATGTTTACTTGATTCAAGCCCCATATGCGAATAGTATGATCATCACTAGCAGATGCCAACATATGAGGATCTGCTGGGTTCCAGCTAACACAGTTGACTGTTCCAGAATGTCCAGCCAATGTCTCAACAAGTTCTCCTGAACTTTTGTGCCATATATAAACCTGAAAACATGATATAGGTATACATGCCAAGAGACATTCTCAATATGATAAATGCATTGCAGCACATTAAATAATAGATTCAAATCCAGGATAATTTAGGGGGTCACAAGTCCCTTTTGCTGATGATGGAATGGAAAGAGACAATGGGAATCAGAGCCTTGGATTTAGAATTGATGCTGTATTAGGGTTTGAAAGTGATCAATGGAACAGAAGAAATAAGCAAATTTTCCTAAAAGCTACTCCATTGGTCTCATTTTATGTGGCATCGTTTGACATGACAAGTTGTTTACGGGAAAAAAAGACTTTGAAACTTCTGGTCTAAAATCATCCATAGATATTTATGTGGTTGAAAAATCATTAAATTAAGGGTTAAAAGTAGAATTTTAAAGTTAAATTGTTTCTAATTTTTAAAAGGTATTCTCTTTGGGACGGATTAAAAAAAAAAGGTGTCACATAAAATAGGACAGAGGGAGTATTTCATACAAGATAGTGCATCTGACAGAACATTTCCGTGATTTGTGTCCAATGACAAGAAACAGCAAAAGTACCTTGTTGACACAAATCTCTATTTGTAAACAGAAGCAACATTGAATTATACGCAAATATTACATTCTAAGAACAAATAATGCTCCACCTATTCCAATTTATATGACATCATATTATTTCAGGATATTTTAGAATGTTTGACCCCATATTATTCTATACAACTTTCAAGGTTTCAATTCAGTTTAGCTAATTAAATTTCAAATATTTGAGCCTTTTTTTAAAATTAATTCTCAATCACTACACTAGAGTTTTCTTCCACTCAAATATAATAAAATCTTAAAAACTCTTTTTCCAGTCAAACTCTATTATATAACATAATACGGATGGAGAGATACTGTTTGTCCTAAAATTTAGATTGAAGAGCATGACTAAAAGATTGATTGCTTTTCCTACCCAATACCTCAATCAGGTTTTCACAGAGACAGATCTCCTCATTCTCAAATAGGCACTTCTCTACTTGCCTTTATTCCTTGAGGTAAAAGGAAGCATCAAAAGCACAAATTGGATCATTTTTATCTCGCGAACTTTTTATTTTTTATTTTGAAATGCGGGGGACTAGAATCAATGTAACCCTGTTCCTAATAGATTGACCCTGAAATAGCATATCTGTTTCAGATGTTATTGGCGAATTTCCACTCATTCAGCAAACAAAGGATGCAAATGAGCACTATTGTCAATTACCACTGTGATTTGCAAACTAGAAATTTGATATTTCGAACATGAGATATGTCATGGCAAGTAAAGGAATATGTCACAAGTAGATCGATAACAAGAATATTTAGATTATACTGGCAATGATTGTGTTTCTTGATCAACAAGAGGAATACCTGGGAGTCCTCACTTCCACTGGCAATAAATGCTTGATCCAGTCCGCCAAAGCAAGATCTTACGATGAAGCGTGAACGCTTATGTCCATTATATTTGGATATGAGTTTTACAGTTCCCTCTATATTCCACAGATGGATTTCTTGATTCCAAAGGCTAACCAATAAATACTTGCTGTCTGTGGACAAAACAAATGAAGTTATTGTTTGATCCTCCTGAATTACTTTCTCTGATTTTGATTCCCATCCAAATAATAGTATCATATTATCTTTACAAACAGAGACTACATGCTTCCCATCACTAGTTATCCCCAAGTCCGATATTCTAATAGTCCGATGGCCTTTCCACCATTCCAACTCTTTCCCTTCCAGATCCCACATGCAAATGCTTTTGTCTGTAACACCGCATAATATCCTGTTTCCATCAGGAGCCCATCCACACGAAATCAAACCGAGACCATGTTTCTCATAAATATGTATACATTCGCCTGATTCAACATCCCACCGCCTGACAACTTCCTCTACCCCACAGGTGAGAAGTTGATGGTCATCAGGACTCCATGACATATAGGAAACAGGTTTCTGGTGTCCAGAAAACCGGTGCTTCACGCAGAACAAACCATCCAATTTCACCTACAAAGAACAGAAAGCTAACAGCTGAAAAGGATCACTAAACTTATGTTTATCACAATACTCTCCTAATAAGTTCTGATTATAAATAATACAATCACATATCCGGGCAGCTTCATATTCTCTTATTCCCAGTGCTTCCTGCCTAAACCCAAAAACAGCTCCCAGGGAAAAATAAAATCAGTTCTTTCAAACTGTTACCAAATATGGAGCAACACAAGGAGGAGAATGATCCTTGCACATCGTACATGTCAAAACTAATGCTATTATATCCATAAAAGCACCAACAAGAACACATGCACATACCACATGATAAACCAAAACAGAGTCAATACAAGTACCAACTACAAGAGAGCTGCTGGAATGTTGGAATGGTACTACTGGAATGTAGACAGAAAAAATAGTCGCAAACAATACCTCGCATGTGGCAGACTGAAAGAAACAAAGAAACACATGATATTTTTAAAGAACTTACAATAGCTCAACACAGAAAATTAAGATTAACTGTCTGCTCTTCTTCTATTTTTGGAGTAAGAACTCCTAGATGATGCTGAATCTTTTAAGAAAAGCAACAAGCTCTTTTTTGTCCTACTTTCCTTTTTAGTTCGTTTAAAAAAGAATGTCTCTTTCCTTTTTTGACAACTCTTTAATTCTAGCTTTCCACATGACATTTTTAAGACCATAAAATTAAAGGGCATTTTGGTACATTCTACATATGTAAAATTTAAGACCATAAGATTTAAAAATCCTTTTTACTTTCTTAAATTATGGGACAATCAAATGGAACCGGAGGGAGTAGAGTTTATCCCCATATCCTGAGCATATAATCAGGTAAAAATATTTCCCACAACCTATACTGTATTGTATTTCTCTGTCCTCCAATACTAATTCTTCAATAGAAATGTAAAATCCCATGGTAACCAGATAGAAAAGAAAAAAGGAAACAAATTCAGCTGAGAGCAATGTGATCAATGATCTAATAATGATATATCAACAGAGGATATGACAAGCAATCTTCAAGAGGACACTTACCTCCCAAATGATCACCAAACAATCAGCAGCTGACGAGGCTAAGTATTTTCCATCATGGGAGAACTGTAAGAACCATACTTCATCACTGTGATCTTGTAATATCTGGCACATTAAATCAAGGAAGAAACAATTAGACATCAAGTGCTAACGAAATTATGTCTGCAGAAATAAACTCGAGTTATTCCACATATCAGTGGAAGTTCAGAAAAAATCATAAGCATGGGAAACAATGGGTATTTGGGGGGGGGGGGGGGAGGAATAATGAGGGGAAAATTGGTTCTCAGAAAAGCAGATATTGATGCATAAGCTAGTAAATGAGAGAAAACGAAAGCCAATGAAGTTCAAAGTTAACAACAACATACCCAGTGAAATCCCACAAGTGGAGTCTGGGGAGGCTAAAACATATGTAGACCTTACCACTACCTCGTAGAGATAGAGAGGCTGAAGCTCTAAGTTAACGAGAACGTAAAATTTTCTTCACTTTGCATCCACCTCCCCCTCTCCCATCAGTCCAATCATTGTGTGGTTGGTCATATCGGTTGGTCTGATATCCCTACATGGGTGAGGGGGGAGTATAAATAGAACAAACAGACCCAAAAAGTTGAATGAGAACTCTCATTAAGGCTTGTTTGTTTGCACTTAAGAGATGGTTGTAGTTTCTATCATTCCGATCTCATCATTAAGTTAGTTTGTTTTTCAGATCTGAATCTTAATTCTAAAGTTTGTTATTCAGATCTGGATCTTAATCATTAGTTCTGTTTGCTTTTCAAATTTTACAATCACTTAACAAGTGTGATCAAATTTGAATGATCAAATTCTATAACAAATTGTAAATATCATTGAGATGTATTCACATGTCTACAAAATTGGCAGTTCACCACTCTACATCCACTTTCACTACAAAAAAACAATTCCACCATTACCAACTACCAATAATCATCATCCTCAACCACAACCACGGCGCTGTCATCAATCACCACAGTCATCGGTCACAAACTAGCCTACCATTAAGATGTATTCAAATGTCTACAAAATTGGCAGTTCAACTACTACTACATCCACTTTCACCACAAAAAACCATTTCCACCATTATCAACTACCAACCATCATCCTCAACCTCAACGACTGCATTGTCAACCATTTTCAATCATCACCGCAAATGTCAGTACCACAATAACCACCTATCACTACCGGCAATCACTGCCATCAGCCCCCACTGTATATCAACTATTGTCATCATTCACCACCATTTGCTATCAATAACATCCACCACGACACTAGCAACCATTTTCAATCGTCGCCACCAACCTTTATTAACATAACAACTACCAATCACTACCAACGATCACCATCGTCAACCACCACTTACATTGTGAACCGTCATCATTCACCACAAATTGCTATCAATCACATCCACCACACTTATTAGCCGGTACCACTAACTACCCCCAACATCCACCACACTTATTAGCCGGTACCACTAACTACCCCCACCATTAACCACTATTGTCAAGCATTATCACCATTAACTACTACGCACAACCAACACAATCCCCAATTGACACTCACAACAACCACCATAAACCATCACCACTACCAACGCCCATACAATTTTCTAAAAATATATTTTTGATATTATATCAGATTGTATTTTAAAATAAAATAAGTTTTATAGATTCAGATGTTGAGAAAACAATCAATCTTATTTATCAAGTGTTCAAATCTTAATAAAACATCTTAATGTTCAGATGTGTACTCAGATTCAAATATTTAAATCATAATGCACATCTTAATATTCTGATATGTATCTATATTCAAACATCTTATTCTTAATAAAAACAAATAAGGCCTAACACTTCCAAAAAAAACTATTATGTCAAGAAGGAGAAGATGTGCAACAAAAGAAACATCATCAGAGGGTGATGGTGTACCATTATTTTAAATGCAGACCTTATTTTGTATCTTTCCAAGTAGAAAATTTTACATCGCTGCGTAAAGGGTAAGGTGGGTAAAAACAACACCAATAACTTCCTCTCTCTCCAAATAACATTCTATCTCCTCTCTACAAGTAACCTTCTTTCCTCTGCCACAAAACGCCAGCATCGCCGACCCATCTCCCCTACACCACCACATCACCAATCCTGACCTGATCTAACTGGAGAAGAAATGTAATTTTCCAGCAACCTCTATCAACGATATCCAAAGAATACCAAACCGAAGCAGGACTCTTAGCAGAGAGCAATTTTCGGCAACTCCACGAAACCATAAACAGGTTCTTTCCCTAACTTGCCAAGAAGTTGTGACACTGGTTGACATTGGAGTCATTGATTCCATTTAGATCCACAAATCAGCCTCGTTGTCGTTTTTGTTACAATTACGCTTGTCACCCGCCGTTTGATAATAACAATTTTCTTTTCTTGAATTTGCTGCCAAAGGAGCACTCTACAGCTAAGTTGCTCGGACTCTTCACTTTCGGTGTTGCATCCGTGTCGACACAACATGGGTGTTGGTGGGCGTGTGGGTGTGAGTGTGGATCCTTACCGGATCTAATCAACCGATTTTGGATACTTTGACCAAATTCGAAAGAGAAATTTTGGACAGATTCAATGATTTTTGTAATCAAAACAAAAACTACAGTAAAATTGAAGAAAATGGAATATCTTGTATATATAAATTTCTATTGCCACTCCTTTTCCTTATTTCCTGTTGATCAATATTTTCTCCTAAGGGGTCGTTTGGTGTGAAGGATAAGGGCATTTAATCCCGAGATAAAAATATATTGGCCCTTAATTTGATGTTTGGTTGGAAAACCCGGGATAACTTATCCTGGAACTAATAAATAGTACCGGGATAAGTTATCCCTCTTCTTGGGGGGTATACTAATCCCGGGATAACTTATACCGGATAAAAAGGATAAATGACAAAGGTATTTTTTATATCTCATTTTGTATATTTATGTATATTTACATTATTTTTAATACAATATAATAACATTCACAACTTTCCCTCCTTATTTTTATGATATTTCTTCATATTTTTCTATTAAAATATTACACTATATAATATAATTTTTATTGACTAATTCTTATTTTCTTTATATTTTGAAGTAAAAAAAATACTCCCAGGCACTTTTACTGAGGTAAACTTCTAGCGGTCCCTTCTTGGCCCTAGAATCCCTTTCCGGCGATCTTCCTTTGTCGGAAACACACTATCTCTCCTTCCTCCTCCCGTCCCTTCTTTTTCTTTTTCAAGTTCTCTTGCCATTATTCCATTCTCTGCGACTACGGGGATGATACCATCTTTTTTGCTGTGGGATTCAAATCATATGACATCACCAGGATAGTGTCTAGAGTAGAAACTTGGTACGACTAGGTAGAGAGAGGTCACAATAGGATGACAAGGATGAGTATTAGCCAGAAGACGATGGAATGGCTAGTGTACACTCAAGGAAGCTTCGAAAAACCATGGATACTCTGTGCGCAGATGGAAACGGAGGGACCATTTCACAGAATTGTTTTGTGCTAGGAACTACAATAAATCTGGCTGGTATATTAGTATTTTATGCAGGACAAAAGGAGAGTTGTCATCTTCATACCTGAGCGGTCATTAAATTCTGGATGGTTGGACATAGCTACCAAGATTTCAGTCTTTCATAAATGCTAAGACCCACCACACAGTTAAAGTTTCACATAGGGTAACCGAGCAGGGTTTATTATATTCAGACATCGTCAAGAACAATAAATGGTCTACAAGGGAACGAAATAGTGCGAGGATTCAGCAGAAAGGAAATTCGCTTATTATATCAGAAGATATTTCAACAGCTCAGAGCGAGTCACTAGCAAAGAGTGTTGTCGGATCCCTTCCGGAGGAGATCCCTGGTATCACCTTATCGGAGATTCGGCGCAAGGTCACTAGCACATGGAGACAAAATCATGGTGTCAATATCTTTGATTTGGGGGGAAATCGATTTCTCTCCGAATTCCCCAATAAAACAGTCGCCGACCGCATAGTAAGGGGGAACTGGTTCTGGAAATCGCACAAATTCAGTCTCCAATGGTGGTCGCCAACCTTAAACACCATATCTGAGAGACTAGAGCAAATTTGGATCAGAATAGTTGGTCTCCCTCTTCATCTATGGTCTCAAAAAGTCTTTCGTGAAATCGAAAACCTCTTGGAGGGTGAATCTGCACGGAAGAAGAGACATAGTTACGTAATCACCTCAAATGGGTAAGGCTGAAGGTAAGAGGAGATGGTGAATCGATTCCGAGTACAGTGGAGTTGACCCAGGGAGGTTTGGCATTCATAGTGCAAATATGGGTAGAGACTCCGGCAAGAGTGACCTCTGACGTACGGAGGAGAGAACCCAATAGCTTCCAATGGTCTGGAGAATTGCCCAGTCAAAAGGGGGAAGATAGCCTTTTAGGCTTTACAAAAGTGACTGGCCACGTGGGGACTTCATATGATCTAGAAATTTCAAAATGGCCAGCTGTCCCAGCACATGCAATCACATGCAAGCCAATGGCCCACCACTCAATTCCCCCTAAGAAATCATCCCTAGTGAATAAAAAGAAATTATTGGGCCCAGATCTTTTGGCCCAATCTATTTCAAATGGGCTGACTGCAGAAAATTCTTTTTCTCTTTTGTCTGACCCAATTGTGGTGGAACTTGAGGCTAACTTAACTGCCTCCTTTCCTCCCCCTCAGACAAAGGAGTTAGTAAAAATGAAGGGGATCTTCTCTCCAGAGGAAGAAAGGTTAAAGGAGAAGAGAGTAGCAGAGATAACAATGGGGAATATCTTAGACACCTCAGTGACTCCAGGGCAACGGGAGAGTGCATGCAGTGAACGTAGCAACCCTCAAAGTACTGAAGTAGGCAATACAAGCTTGATTCCTTTTGTTGAAGTCGTGCCCCTTAACCAACTCAGTCCAGAAGAAGAAGATGATCCAAAATTCAATGTCCCAATCTGGATCCACCAAAACATTAACAAATTGGCCAAGGAATTTGGAATTGACATAAAGGGATGCAAAACTGAAGCTTTATCTTTATTCATGAAGATTGACGGTATGAGGAAAACTAACAAAAATGAGGGGGTGAACATCAGTGACTCAACACCAGCAACAAAAGGGTCAAAAGAATTGAAAAGCTTAGAGTGCGGTAGCAATTTCAGAAGCTATGGCACAAGAAGTAAAGGGGGATACATCGCTTCAAACGCCCAATGCCAGTGAAGATAATCTCATGGAATGTGAGAGGCCTTAACCAGGCAAACAAGAGGTGTGTTATTAAAAATTTAATTCATGGATGGAAAGCAGATGTGTATTGCTTTCAAAAAACGAAGATTGAGGGGGACATCAGTAACATCGTAAAAGATTTGTGGGCCAATAGAGGAGTAAAGTTCTGTCAACTTCAAGCTAGTGGGACTAGAGGGGGCATTTCAATACTGTGGGATGGGAAAGTCTGGAATGGAGCCATCAGTAGTGTAGGAGCCTATTCTATATCTTGCCAGTTCACAGGCAAGATCCAAGATCTTACCTGGTTTCTTACAGCTGTTCACGCTCCTAATAATAAAGAAGAAAGAGAAGAGGTATGGTGGGAGGTTGGATTAGCTAGAGGTCTGATCAAAGGACCTTGGGTGGTTTGTGGAGATTTCAACACAGTTAGATTCCCTTCTGAGAAGAAGAATTGCCTCAGACTAATAAAAGCAATGAATGATTTCTCTAAATTCATATTGGACCTGAACCTGTTAGATCCTCAACTAGCAGGTGGCAAGTATACTTGGAGAAAAAGGGATCGACATGATATTGCTACTAGATTAAATAGATTTCTAGTGTCTAATGAATGAGATGAAGAATTTAAGAACATTAAACAATCAGTTCTACAGAAAGTACATCTGATCACTCTCCTATCATGTTACAATGTGGGAACAGGGAGCCTGAGAAATCTTATTTCAAATTCGAAAACTAGTGGTTACATACAGAGGGCTTCTTAGAAAGGGTCAAGGAATGGTGGATTTCTCAAACTTGTGAAGGAAGGCCTGATTTTGTTTTAGCCTTCAAACTAAAGGCTTTAAAAAACAAATTAAGGGACTGGAGTACGTCTGGCCAAGGCAATCTAGCCTTGCAAAAACAGAAAATACTCAACCAACTTGCTGCGCTTGAGGAATCACAAGACCAGAGAGTCCTCAGTGTAGAGGAGATACATTCAAAGGTTGAACTTCTCCTAGAGTTTGAGAACATTGCCAAGTACGAGGAGATATCATGGAGGCAAAGATCAAGGGTGAATTGGCTGAAGCTTGGTGACAATAATACCAAATTCTTCCATAGAACTGCCAATGCACACAGAAGGTATAATTCTATTGAGGAGTTAAAGGTGAATGGGGAAGTTGTCAGGAACCAAGAAGTTATAAAGAAAGCAATAGTGGATTTCTACCAGGAATTATACACTGAAACAGAGATGTGGAGACCCTCAGGTAGTTGCAGGGGAGGACACTTAATTTCTGAAGAAGACAATCTCATGCTTCAAAAGGATTTTGAGGACCAAGAGATTTGGGGGTGTAAAACTTTGTGCCAGAGACAAAGCACCTAGGTCTGATGGCTATACCATGGCTTTCTACACTCACTGTTGGGAAGTCATAGGAGGGGATGTGATTAATGCGGTTAAGAACTTCCACGAGAGATGTGTTTTTGAGAAAAGCTTCAACTCAACCTATCTGGCCTTGATTCCCAAAAAGGTAGGTGCAAAGGAGCTTACTGACTTCAGACCAATCAGCCTGATTGGTAGTGTGTACAAGATTATATCTAAGCTACTTGCTGAGAGACTAAAAAAGGTGATGCATAAACTAGTGGACACTCAACAGTTGGCTTTTATTAAAGGTAGGCAGATAATGGATGCTATCCTCATGGCAAATGAGTGTGTGGACTCTAGAACCAGGAGCAATATTCCAGGAATTCTCTGCAAGCTGGACATACAAAAGGCATATGATCACCTGAATTGGCAATTTCTGGGGGAAACTCTCTATCAAAGAGGTTTTGGTGGCAAATGGCTAAGATGGATGAAGTACTGCATTCAAACTGTCAAATATTCAGTCCTCATCAACAGCTCTCCTACGGGCTTCTTTTCGGCTCAAAGAGGCCTAAGGTAAGGTGACCCCCTGTCACCTTTTCTATTCATCATTGCAATGGAAGGACTAAGTGATATGGTGAAAACAACTCAAGAGAACTCATGGCTTAAGGGATTCAGAGTATCAGACAGAGTGGGACGTGAGCTTGAGATCACCCATATACAATATGCAGACGATACCCTTATTTTCTGCGATGCTAACAGAGAACAACTCAAGATGCTGAGGGTGATTTTTATTCTCTTTGAAGCTATATCAGGACTTCATATAAATTGGAATAAGAGCTTCCTTTATCCAGTTAATGCAGTCCCTGATCTATCCTCTCTGGCGAAGACCCTTGGTAGAAGAACTGGTGACCTCCCTACTACTTATCTGGGGATGCCTTTGGGAGCTAAAAGCAGGTCTAGTAGCATTTGGAACGGGGTGATCGAAAAGTGTGAAAGAAGATCGGTGAATTGGAAGAGTCAATACCTTTCCATGGGGGGAAGACTAACACTTATTAATAGTGTCTTTGACTCTATGCCTACTTATTTGATGTCCCTTTTCCCCATTCCTGATAGAGTAATTGATAGACTGGATGCTCTAAGAAGAAATTTCTTTGGGAAGGTAACAGTGAGACAAAAAAGTTTCACCTGGTTAAGTGGAAAGACTTGATTGAGAGTAAACAAGCTGGAGGTCTAGGGGTGAGAAACTTTAAGACTCAAAATCAATGTCTATTGATGAAATAGCTTTGGAGACTAGCCTCCAATGAACAAGCATTGTGGAAGGAGATGATTCAGGCAAAGTATGAAATGGAAGATCACTGGTCAACTTGCATGGTGACCAACACTTATGGAACCAGCCTTTGG
>JBCEWC010008496.1:0-19893 GCA_038996855.1 Solanum aculeatissimum | reverse complement strand
ATTTTATAATGAATAAGTGAGAAATATTGATAATTGAGAGAAAATGTAAGAGAGGATAATTGTTTTGTGGAAAAATTAAAGAAAAATGGTTATATTTATAGTGTTAGGGGGTTAAGGGGTGTAAAGGGGGGAGGGGAGGCCATATAGCCGTTAGTGGCCCCCCCCCCCCCAATGTATCAATTGAAGGACAAACGACATTATTGCCGTTGGAAATTGCTGGAAACTGGAAGGTGGAATGAATCACTGAACCAGATCGGAACCGATCCAGAACCGGAAGTTAGCGGAACGGAGGAACCGGAAAAAACCCCTGGCCGTTCCGGTACATGTTCCGGTACCGTTGAAACCGGTTCCTTACCGGTTTAACCGGACCAGAAACCGGACAGGAACCGGTCCGGACCGGAGGAAAACCGATTCCCTTGCCACCCTTATTTCAACAAAAAAAAATTCAAAAGGTACTTAGAAACTCATTAATATAAATTGGAATTATTTTTTAATTTCTTATATTATACATACTTTACACCAACTGCCGAGCCAATCAAAAATCGTCAAAGCACGCAGCTCTTCATTGTCTTGCCTGTTTGAGCTGTTTATTTCTGCTCCAGCTCCTGACCAACCACAACCTTCCAAAACAGGCAGCTCTTTGTCGTCCTACTTGCTTGAGTTATCTGCTTCAACTACTTAATTATATTTCTTTAACTGCTTCGACTATAATTTTACAATATGACCCCTGATGAGACATTTCTCCAACTGTTTCAATTGTGATTTTACTATCTCGCCCCGATCAATTGTTTTAAGTCATGTAAAATGAGATATCATATTTCAAATTCAAATTTAGTTGTACGAATAAAAATGTAAAAATAATCAATAAGTGTAAGCAAGACCAACCACAACCTGCCAAAGTGGACAACTCTTCGTCATCCTTTGTGTGTTGAGCTGCCTACTCCTGATTAACCACAGTCTTCCAAGGCAGGCAACTCTTCGTCATCCTGCCTGATTGAGTTGCCTACTCCTACTCCTGACCAACCACAACCACCTAAAGCAGGCAACTCTGCCTGCTTGAGTTGTCTGCTTCGATTGCTTAATTACATTTCTTTAACTGATTCGACTATAATTTTACAATATTACCCCTAATGAGACATTTTTCCAATTGTTTCAACTGTGATTTTACTATTTTACCCCGATCAATTATTTTAAGTCGTGTAAAATGAGATATCATATTTTAAATTCATCGTCCTGCCTGCTTGAGCTGCCTCCACCCCCCACCCACTCTCACCCTCACCCCCACCCCATACCAAGGATAAACAAATTAAAATGAATGAAATATCATATTTTAAATTCAAATTTAGTTATACGAATAAGAGTGTAAAAATAATCAAATATATTTAGTGAGCCCGGGCTGCTTTTACTAGTAATTATATAAGAGCCACTTAGTGCTGAAGCAGCATGAGATCGTTGACATGCTACTTCAGCTGCTTGCTTAAGCAGGGAGCTATCGATTAACTGATGCGTCCGCTTCAACTGTTTGATTTTATTATATTATTTTTATTAATTGTTTTTTCACCTACTTTAACTATGAATTCACAATATTATCCAAACAAAATTATTTTTTCCAAAAGACATTTGTCAATTAACGTCTCTGCTTCAGTTGTTTGATTTTGCTATTTCTCCAGCTGCTTCAACTAGGAATTTATAATATTGTCCCTAATAAATTATTTTTTCTTAAAGACAACTGCCGATTAGCGGGCCTACTCCAACTACTTTATTTTACAATATTACCCCTAATAAATCATTTCTCTAGCCGCTTCAACTACTAAAAAATTAAAAAAATTGACAAAATTTTATATGTGCAACATAAATTGAAACAAAATAACTAACATATATTATTTAAAAATAACATAAGATGTGCTATAAATTGTAATAATTAACAATTTAAAATATATGTATAAAAAATACATCAATATTACATAAATCGAAATAAAAAAATAACATGTATTGGGCCCGCGTTAGGATGGACTCCTATAACTAGTTTACAATAAGTAGTTCCATTTTTTAAAGTAATGTGAAGTGAAAAAAATATTAAAAAAATAACTCTTTAGTGTTTTTTGAATTTCAATTTCTTTTTTGAGATTTATGTCTAAAAATAACCCCAAAATTCAATTATGAAAAAAAAAGGTAAAAAATATCAATGTCTAAATCGCCACTTATTACAACAACAACATACCCAGTGAAATCCCACAAGTGGGGTCTGGGGAGAGTAAAGTGTACGCAGACCTTACCACTACCTCAGAGGTAAAGAGACTGTTTCCTGAGAACCCTCGTCTCAAAAACAAATCGTCACTTATTAATTGTAAAAAATTCTTTTTATTTCTAAAAGGTACAGCAGTTTACTATGTAAATGTAATTATCCATATTTTTAGTCACTTAGTACTTTTACAAAAAATAAAAGGAGTAATTTAGTAATGTATGCAGTGTTGCTTCTTGAACTCCCTTCATAAGCATTAGCAAAAACAGCACAATAAACCCAGAGGGGAATTTGTGGGTGGGAACTCTCCAGGAAACAATAAATGGAGAAGTAATTCCAAGAATCTTTTATAGCATTTTCTGTGCTTCCTCATTGCAGGAAACCTGTTGATCTAGCAAACTATATTGAAGCCTATACAGAGTTTTATACAACAAAGCTAACAAAGCAAGAATTGCCAAAGTGGCACTGTGGAAAGGTAAAACCAGCACCATGTGAATCTGCATTTAACATCTTCCACCAGATACATATACAGTGATTACACTGCGATGAGAAGTCCCATATTTTTGTCGAACGTCTTTCCTCACGTTCCTTGTGTGTAACATTTTCAGCTTGAGGAATTATTATTGCTCTTCCCACCTATGTCGACAGAAAGACAATAGCAAACTCTACTACAAGCCACTGGTTTGTATCCGAATGTATGACCATGTGCAACCAACACGCAATAAGGCCAATCTTTCTCTTCTACCTCATGCCGAGGATTGCTTGAGAAGCACAAACTTTTCAGCCTCCTCAATGCGACCAACATGAAGAAGAAGGTTAATGATGCTAGTATAATGGTCTTCAGATGCCTTTATCTTATATTTTCGTGTCATCATAGTGAAGAATTGACAGCCCTCGTCAGCAAATCCAGCTTTCTCACAAATAGAAAATACAACTTTAAAAGTAAAATGGTTTGGTTTAAAGCCCTTTGAGATCATCTGCTTAAACTCGTTTATTGCTTCTCCATAGTGGCCACTTAATCCATAAGCCTCAATAATAGCAGTCCATGTCAGAGATCCTTTTACAGGTATCAAATCAAAGGAAAACCTAGATTTATCAATTGCACCACAACTCCCATACATCTTCACAAGTTCTGCAGAAACAAAAGGTACAGATGCTATATCTTTCTTCAGAATTTGACCATGTAGTTCTCTCCCGAGTTTCAAAAGTCGTAATTTGCTACAAACACTTAAAATTCTTCCCATTGCAACAGAGTCAGCCCGGTGCTTTGACAACTGCATTGACCGGAAAACACCAAGTGCTTCCTCAAGACACCCAGAGTCAATAAATGAATCCATCATGGCTGTCCATGATATAACGTTCCTCTTCTCCATGCTATGAAAAACTCTAGATGAATATTCAAGCAGACCACACTTTGAGTACATCATCATTAAGCATGTACTTACAGATACATTAGGCAAAAAACTATTTTTCACTGCATAAGCATGAATCTCTTTCCCTTCCTTTAATACTTTCAGTTTCCCACAAACAGGGAGGACTGTGGCGACAGTTACAAGATCAGGCTTAAAGCCTTCTTGTTGCATCCACACAATTGATCTCAATGCTTGCTCAAGTCTCCCATTTAAAATGTAACCCGAGATGAGAGCAGTCCAAGATATCGCATTCCTCTCTTTTGACCCATAAAACACCTTTCTTCCTGATACGATATCTCCACACTTGGAATACATATCAACTAAGCCAGACTGAATGAACAACTGCTTTGAATATTCCTTTGTCTTGATCACATAAGCATGTACCTCCTGGCCAAGTTTACTTGCCCGTGCTTCTCCAATAACCGGAAGGATAGTAGTTAGAATAACAGAATTCACCTCTAGTCCCTCCTTTATCATCAATCTTGTATACTCCAATGCCTCCCTTTGTAGCTTATTATGAGCAAAACCAGCTATCATGGCACCCCACATAACTACATCCCTCTCCTCAACTTCTTCAAACAAGCGATGAGCAAGCCTAACCTTACCACACTTGAAGTACATGTCAATCAAACTAGTCCTAACTATATCACTTCCTAAAAACCCATTCTTGATCAAAAGCCCATGTGTTTTCAAACCTTGAAAAAGCGCATTAGCACCCGCAAAACTCTTAATCAAACAAGAGAAGCTATACACATTCAGTTCCACCCCCAATCCCCTCATATCCGAAAACGTATCCAAAACTTCACCATACTTACTCCCACCCAATACCACATTACCCCTAAGCAATGCATTCCACGGGTACACACTTCTCACAGGCATTTTATCAAACACCTTCTTCGCATCTTCAATTGACCCACAAGCCGCATACATATTAACAACCTTAGTCTGTATATACTCATTATTCTCAAGCCCATTAATTATTACATGGATATGCACAATTTTCGCAGAACTTAAACATTTCTTTCGAACACAAGCAGCAATAAGGGAAGCAAATGTAGTGGGGTTCACGGGAATACCACGATGGTCTAAGTAATCAAGAATTGTAAGTGCTTCTTTAAGCTTGTTTTGGTGAGCAAATCTTTGAATATCTTTGTAAATGGCATGTGGGTTCTTTGTATGAACTGATAATAAGTTGGGCAAATTGTTGTGTTTTGGGTATTTTGATGGTTCTTTAATGTGACGAGAGAAACGGAGATTGTGTGCATGATGATTTGCACGGTTAGATTGAAGATCTCGGGTATCTTGAGGAGGTTTAAGGTTGGTTTTTGAAGGAAGAGGAATGAGGCTGCAGCTGATCATTGATTCAGCAGAACTGACCAAACACTTGAGAATTCAGTTTGGAAATGTGTGGAACTCTAAAATGAAGATAAGTTTTGGTTTACAGTTGAAATTTTGGTGGCTAGTGGTTGGAAATGAACAAAATGGTCCTTATGTGTTTACTTCTATTTGATTTCTTTAATATAAATATGATAGAAAACAGTTCTTAATGCATTTTCCAAAAGAAATCAATTTACTGCTTCTCATAAGTCGTTAATGTATTTTACAGATGATAACAGTTCCAATCCTTGAATTATTTCCTTGTGTCAGTTTTGTCCCTCTTTGATAGTTCAGACGTACAGATTCAGCTCCTAAGACGAATGGAACTAAATATTTCATGGAATCATTATTCAAATGAGAACTTGAAGAAAGACATTGAAGCTGTTGGAATGGAGTTACGGTTAGTAAAAAGTCTACATAGATAGATCTTCTCTTAGACTACTCTCTTTCTGTTTCATCCTTTGATTTTGCTTCATGCAAAGCAGCAGAAGCAAATAAAATAAAACCAAATACAGAACTCGAGCGCAATGCAGGCCTGAGTTTAGGATTTTGTAGAGCGAAAATAAAATAAATGCAACGTAGCAGTAAATTACAATGATACTCACATCTATGTTTGAAAAGGGAGGTGATGTCAATACAAAGCAGCATAGATGGATTTGTTTCCCACAATACTAGTGCTCTCCAATTAGTGGCCCTAATCTCACACTACTAAGCAGCAAGTACCAAGAAAAACCATAAAAATGAAGAGTTAAAACATATGAGGATTTTCACATGCTGGGTAGAGAGGAAAGGGGGAACAACAAATGAAAAACACCAAAAATAAATGAAATATGCTAGAGATCGGCTTGGTTGCATCTAAACACTTCCAAAGAACTGCTCCAATGTTGTTGAGTTGAAGACATTGACTGCTGTTCTTTCTGGCTTGGTAGGCGAAATGTGTAATTGATATTTGATGAATCTCTGCAATCAGTAAACAATTATACATTATTAGATATAATAAAAAATGATCATTTGAATGTATCATCCTGTTAAACGTTCCCGACAAAAGAATGAGCCCAACAAACAATTTTTACAGTTAAGTCGCGGACACCCCCGTGTCGGATTCTCCGAAAATACACAACTTTTGGAGAATCCCACACGCACCCGCTGACACTTTTGAAGAGTTCGAGCAACATAGTTTTACAGTAAGCAAATGTATATTTGCAAACACATAGTCTAACAGAGAGGAACAAGTAACTTCTTGCACAAATGAGGCATTCACATTGTCAGAGAATAGTTTGTGAGCATTAAAAATGAAAAAGACCCTGAATGTTTTCAACCTTAGCAGCTTCTCTGCCCCTTCTGATGTATTAGAAATGATAAACAAATTGCTTCTGCTCAAGAAACACCAGTTTTATTTTGGAAATATAACAAAATAAAACCATGCATCCCCAATTAACGTGAAATATTTGGCTATGAATGCATGTTTAACACATGCTAACTCAACAGCAAAGATTTTAATTATGTCAATAAGAGCCATTATGAGCATGAGAAGTTTAGGAAGAACATGCAAAGAGTTGTCTTTAAATATTTAATATTGAGTGACCCATCTCACATTTCTGTCTGATTTTGCATCCACGTGTTGGTCAGCCATGCAGTCTTGAAAAACGAAGATACTTAAATGTGAAAACCACTTAACTATCCCACTCGTCTAGTCCCAACCTCTGTTTCATTATGGTCTCTTAATTTACTATGAGCAACAACTACTGCTTTAATCTCAAATGAGCTAGCATCAACTATATGAATCCTACATACACTCCATTCTATTCAGACCATTTGATCCCAATACTCAAACATTATCTTCTAAGACAAATTAGGACTAGTAAGGTAAGGCCTAATTCCCCTTACTTGTACTCTTCTTTTTGATGTTTCAGTTTCTATTTATTAATAAAAAACTAGCCCTAGGCACCCTGCCTAGCGGAATCATTTTTTTTTAAAAAGAAGTCTTCTAAGACAAATTATAAGTTCTCTAAATTTTATACTTATCTCTGTATAGACTTGACTTGTTTTATCTCACTCTGTTACCACTAAACTTACCCGCTACAATCCGATTATTGTATACAAATAAGTCAATGGTATCATACGTTTTACCTACTACTGAATTTGAACCAATGACTCCCAGCAGCTAGGATCTTCTATATAAATCCTCGATATTGTACCATTCTAGTTGAACTATCTTATTCCAATACTCAATAAGTATCTGTCAAGACAAATTAGAGGTTCTCAAAATGTTAAACTTATCCCTAAACTAACATATTGTATTTGCAACCAGTATGGAACACAAATTATAGCTAGTAGATAACCTCTGCAATTATACCTATGAACCGAGAACCCAAATTGATAGCCAATAGAGTTTCTAACAGAAGGCGTGGAAGGATAAGAAAGTTTTAGAGATTAATTTGCGCAATAGTAGGATACTAGAATGACATTGTTAACCTAATCAGAGCAGCAGTAGAATGATACCATTACAAAAGAGACAAGAGAAGAAGAAACAATAACAGATCAATGGTCGGATTTATCATCTGAAGTATTCACATTTTCAGCCTGTGAATTACATTTATTGAATGAAAAGAAGAATTAACATGATGATCAGCTCATTGAACATATTCTTAGTCAAAGGAAATGATGAGTACCGCTAGCTGAAAAGCGATTTCTGGATTTGTATCTATGTGCCAATCAGGTTCTAGTTGTCGAACAAAGGACGTGCGTCCAATCTCAGTGCTACAAAAGAGAACCTGCATATGCAGTCTTATCAGCAACATATAATGCAAGAAACTGGACAGAAAAGAACCACCCCAGCATTCTCTAAAACCAGGAAAAAGAAACAAGTCGATATTTTCCCAGAAGAAACCAATCAGTTAAATGTATTATTGACAGTTTACTTCTTACAGATTGTAAAAAGCTGTTTAGCTACTACCTTGTCTTTGACCAGGCCTCCAGATGTAAAGACTCCAGCATTCTCTAAAGCTAGGAGGACCTTTTTCTGCACATATTAGTTCATGCGATGAATATGCGTAGAAAATGAACAATGTAAGCGTTAATATACACATGCAACTTCATCATACACAGCATTTGCCCATCCTTAAAGTAACGGCCACATGTTTAAGATTTTGTGATTGCCAAGAAATGACACGGTAGCTCGCAAGCATAACAGATGTACAACCTAAGATGAATGTAGAAGACCAATGCTTTTGCCTGGGGAAATCCTAAAAGAAGAATTCAAATCTTGAAATTCCAATTTGGGGAATAATTAAGTTCCACAAACCAAAATTGAAAGTCACAACTTACTGTACCTATTGATTGGAAAAAAAGTAAAGCATCCCAAAATTGGAATTTGAGTTCTGGTTTTCTCCTTCTAGGGTTCTCTAAGTCTCGTTCTTAAGAATTTTGGTCCAGGTTCCAGACCCCGAGCAGACTTAGAAAAGTTGCATAACCAGGAATTTGCAAATGAGAAATCTCAAAAGAAATCCAACTTCGATAGCATCTCTTAGTTAATGGGCTCTTGCTCCAAGTTTGCATGGTGCTTCATGGCAAGGAAAGAATTAATTGCTCTCAAGTTTGAGCTCTAGAGAAGAAATCTATGAAAAACAACAAAGATTAACAAGTGAAGCTTCTGCCACTATGAAAGCACAACAAGTCGATTTTTTGGTTGCTCTTACTGAAAGACACTAATTGCATCACTTTAGAGTTTTCAATTTGTGACAAGTTTAGAGAGCTTATTTATTGGGTGCAGAAAGCTAACGAATCATGCCCACAAAAGTAGGTATATTTCCAATTTCCTTAAAAAAAAAAAGAGGAAGGTATCAAACAAATTCTATAATGCAACACAACATTATTTATAAACCAGGCAACCAGGATATAACAAGAGTCCACATCAGTAAAAATCACAAATCAACAAATAGAACACATAAAAGTAAGAGAACTGACTTCACTTTCATCATCAAGAACTCTTTCCATGAGATATAGGTCACAAAATTTGGTGATTTCGAGCAATACTTCAAGTACAGAGGATCGCACGGTTGCTTGTTGCTGTCAAGACAAAGTATAAACAATGTTAACTGTATCTAAACACTGGTCCAAAATAAAAGCCTGAAAAAGTAATTACCTGAAGTTCCTCTGGGCTAGTTTCCTCAAGGATCACTCCAAGCAACCTACATGTCACCTGTAATTAAAACCATATCCAAATTATGTTGTGCTACCATTACCAGAAAGCCACAAACAATCCACCATCACCAAACAGATCATTAAGAAAGATGTTTATCTACTTAAGCCTGAAGAGACACCCCACATTGATCCATTCTCCAAATTTAGGTCAAATAGTATATGGCTCTCTTCAAATTGAGATACAGACCACCATTATCCAACCACATACTTCCAGATGAAACAGACTGTAGATTCACTAATTATATAAAAATTCTTATCTGTGTTCCTATAATGGCACAAAAATGACACAGAACAGCCCAGAATGCAAACAGTACATGCTATAGTTAGGGGTAAACTTTCATGTTCAGATCACCAAACAATTAGAAATGCTCATATAAGACCCATGGAATTTCTTAAATAACAAAAAATAGTATAAAATAAGGACTGGTTAATACTTGAAGCAAATTCTACTATCTACCTAGGAAAGCTTATCGCACACCAAGTAGAATTGAACAAGTAAATCAGCAAATGAACAAATAGTTTATAAAGAGAATATTTCCTCAAGGCACGTCAATTAAAGATTTAAAGTCTATCATGAAGTTCCTTCTGAAACAGGAAGTGAGCTTCAAAAATGAACACACTCCCTTCGATTATTAATTTATTTTTCATTATGTAAACCCTCATAGCACTAGTCAAAGGGACTTAAAGCTTTTGTCTCAATGTGTATTTAGCTGTGAGCAATCTACATTTGTGATCTCGTATATTCTCTTCTTTGGTCTTTTAAATGCTTAGCTGAACAGTGTATTCTTTATAATATGTGTCACCACCCATTATAGCTCAACCATCTAAAGATTTCTCACAGGCGAGAGACTACTTGATAATGCTGAAGGAGGTGGTAGCCAATTCTTACAAATGAACACCAACCGATAACTGAAATCCTCCTCTTTCACAAGTTTTTAGCTATCAGAATTACTCTCCCTACTGGCAACCAGGTGACTAGCATACCTTTCTTAACGCCCTAGGGATCCAAATGGATAGATGTGGTGAGACCGATTACTCCTGGATCGAGCAGTGTTATTAAAAGCGACGAAGCGCTCGCTTTAAGCTGAAGCGAAGCGACAGCTTGTTACTTTAATGCCTTGAAATGATGTGACGATGAAGAAGTGTGCGCTTTTCGAACTGAAGCGAGAAGCGTGCTTTTATTTAAAGTGAGAAAAGCATTAACTAGGATTTTTTTGTCAATAATTATATAAAACTACTTATGGTAAGTTTTTCCAAACATTTCCCTTCATTGTGCGGCTGCTGCTGCTGCTGTGGCTCAACCGACTCAAAGAAAGTTTCTACTCTACTACTGCGCTGCAATATTCTGTGATTTGTCTTTGTTTTTGTTTTCATCGTTCTATTCTATTTGATTTTTTTCCTTTTTATGGGGCTGTTCTGTGACTTCTGTCTCAGTTATGACTTATGAGGACTATTGACTATCTATTCTAGTATCTTTTTTACTTATTAATCTAAAAATTGAAAGATTCATATATTTACGTCTATTGAGTTTTTAAAAAAAAAACTCAATAGAAGTAAACATATTAAGCAAATCTTGCTCAACACATTGAGTTCTTGGTTATTTATCTATGCATATGTTTTATTTTTTATTTTTTGTACTAAATAGCGTTTTATTTGAAAAAAGTCTGCACTTCACTTCCGCTTCATTGAAGGAAGCCCTTATCAATTTTTTTTCCGCTTCTCACTTCCCAAAACACTGGGATCGAAAGTTTATCAAGATATGACTCAAACCGCAAAGAACCTATCATTTCCCACCCTTCCTCCAACTTCCAAAAATCATGGTTCTCATGAGAAAACTTTATTTCAGCAACTCAACAACATTTAGAAATACCACTACTTCTCAGTCCTGATGGCTCCTCTGTTAAACCTTAAGTCTCACTGAACATCCTCTTCTTGCAACCTCCGAGACAATTAGAATGTCATCCTCTTTAGAGATAAATAACATAGATGCTTGAAAACATGAGTGTCATGCATTTTTCCAGCATCACATACCCCTAAAAGTTCACCTTGTTCCCTTCCTTTACCTTGAAAGCAATATCACCAGAACAACCTTAGTACCCCTTCAAAATGTTCCTCTACAGGCCACACCCAAGAGAAGTCTGATGTTCCTAGTCCTTTAGTGCTCCCCCCCTCCACAATCTCACCTTTTTGCTATAAAAAATGGATGTGCTTCTCAATCCTAAATCTCTATTTAATCAATAACATGAAATCTAGGGGTGTTCACATTTTAGATAAAAACCAATCCAAACCGAAAAACCTAACCAAGGCTTTACATCTTTAAAAACCGATGATATTTGGTTTGGGGTTTGTGCAAAATAATTGAACCGACAAACTATATACATAGTTTTTTATAATTATATATACATAATATTATTTTTTTATGAACAATTTTAAATATCTTATACATGTTTTCATCAAAATTAATTTATCAAAGCAAAAGGCTAAAAAAAAACAGTGAAATGAATTGATCCTCAACCACTAGGTGGCATGTAGAAATGGATGCCCGAGTGAAGAGCACAACATTTATTTTGTTGGTTTCATGTATATGGGTGTCTATTGCAGTTCTTGATGCGACTAAAAATGTCATTGTTCTTCCTTGTTTAGGCCAATGAATTTTGGAACTATACTCAGAATAAATTCCGCCCCACTTGTGGGATTACACTGGGTATGTTGTTGTATTCAGAATAAATTCAGTGATGGAAAGTTTTGCAATGCCAACAGTAGTAACTTCTTTTTTTTTTTGGAAAGAATTCTTGCCTTTTTTCCCTTTTAAATGAATCATTTCTTTTATTTTCGTATAAGATTAATAACCAAACAATTGAACCAAAATCGATAACAAACAATCCGGTAAATTTTATATTATATTTGGTTTAGTTGGGTTTTAAAAATTTAAAAACCGACTAAATGGATTTGATTTTGGTTTTGATCGATAGCCGATCCAAACCTACCCGTGAACACCCTTAATGAAATCTTTTTTTATGACAAGGGAAATCTACAGCTGCTACCCTTTAGTTGCGCACAGGGTAAACCCCTGCTCCTATATGCAATAGCATGCAAACCACATAGGAGAGGTAATCTACACTAGGCAAACCCGATGAGACGAGCTCGACCCAGAAGGCAAACCCCTTGCTTTCACTGGAAAGGGTTTTCGAACTACCCCTAATGAAATCTATCATCACCAATCCATCATAAGCGAGCAAACCTGAATTTCAAATAGGGTAATGTATTTCTTACCTATACACTAGTTGAAAGGGCTAGCTATTAGTGTATCCTAGTTCTAGTAGAGTATCTAGCTGTATCTCCTATTAGTGTATGATTAGGACTCATATTTTGTAATCCTAATTGTCATAGATATATGACAACCAACTGCATATACATGTCATACATGAATACAATGAGACTTGAGAGTTTCCATCATTATCAAATTCCTGATAATCATAAATGCTACTATGGTATCAGTGCACCGCAAATCTGGGAAACCTCCACCTTGGTAACTCCACCTTCTTCGTCGCCTCAAATCAGCATGTTTTCTTCCAATCCGCGCTCACACACACATCTTCATCTCTCTTAAGTTCACATTGAACAATTTTCTTTTCTGGAAGACTCAACTAGGCCAAAATCTTCATGAATTTATAACAGGTGCAAGACCATGCCCGTCTCCTTTGATCCAACCCAAATGATCTGTTGAAGTTCAACCCAACCCCCTCTACGCGTAATGGTTTCAACAAGATCAACTAATTACGAGTTTGTTGATCTCGTCGCTATCATAGGAGACTCTACCTATTGTGACTGGTCTCAGCACATTTGAAAATTTTGGGATACACTGGAAGCTGCTTTATCATTGAACCTTGAACATTAGAATTTTGAACCTCCATATGTAGTTTCAAAACCTTGAACAAGATGATCTTACCATGTCGCAATATCTTTAGGAAGCTAAATTTCTCTCGGATGACGACCTCTTGATACATCCGACTTTAATATTTATGTATTCAAGGTCTGTGTCCAGATTTCAAGGATATGGTGACTATGCTATCGGCTCGTCCTGAATCTGTGTCATACTTGAAACTCCATAGCCTACTGTTAAATCACGAGTTTATTGTGGACCGTTTGTTGTGGCAGTTGTCCATCTCATTGCCGACATCAGAGCCAATACAGTTCCCTGCTGCAAACTTTATCAGCAATCTATGCAAAATTTTGATAAAAATCAGCATAATAATTCATACCGAGGTCATGGTCAAAACTCCGGGGTCGTGGTGGCCGTACTGGTCGGGCAAACCACCTCCAGGCAGCAGATATTTTCCAACAACACCTGGCAGTTCAAAGGCAGGCAGTGCTGCCAGATTTGCAATTAATTATTTTCAGTGTATGTCCATTCTATCAATCCAGCGGCACACCTCGCTCATCAGGCCCTAATTACATATTCTCAAAATTGGTTTACCAGTTCCGTAGAAATACATCATGTGACACCGGACCTCTCTGTACTTCATGTCCCTTCTATTACAAAGAATCTTTTATCTGTTCAAAAATTCACTCACAATAATCATGCCTTCATAGAATTTCAGCTGTCCTATTTTGTTTAGGATCGCACAACCAGGACTCCTCTTCTCTCCGAACCAATAGCGACAGACGCTATCATTTGCCTGTCCGACTCTGCAAATTTCTTTCCCAGTAGCTCATGTTGCTATCAAGCCCTCATCCATATGCATCCTTCAAAAGCTCAAATTATTCCTGTAATTATTCAACTGCCCGACTAGCCACTACCCTCATCCAACCAGCCTGTAATTATTCCTGTCACGCAGCCACTACCCTCATCCAGAAAGCCCGTAATTGTTCCTCCCATAAACCCAACAGTTGTTCATATGCATCCTTCAAAAGCTCAAATACCTCGTGAGCAAACTCACCATATGTAAAACTCCGTCACAAGTCTCCTCAATCGAATCAACAAACACAAGGAACGGAGAGATGCTATGGCTACCAAAATGACTGTTTAAGAATAAAACACACTCTCGTGCCTCTATCCTCATCCATGAATGTGTTAGGTTGCAAATGGATACTTCGTATTAAATGCAACTCTGGTGAGGATATTGAGAGGTATAAAGCATGCCTTGTTGAAAAAGGTCTACATCAAGTTGACAGCTACAACTTCTCCAAGACAGTCAGCTCGATGGTCAAACCGACAACCCGCAGTATATTATCTCTAACAGTCTCACAACATTGACCTCTGCATCAATTAGATATCAAAAATGCTTTCTTACATGGTGATCTCGTTGAAAATGTATTTATGATTCAACCTCAATGATTTGCTCATCCACAACTTCCTCACTATGTTCGCAAGCTCCACAAATCATTGTACAGCCTCAAGCACAGCTCACAAGCTGGTACACTAAACTTCTACAATTCTTGGTGTCTCTCCAGGAAAGGGTAAGTATGTGTACACACTACCCTTCCCAAAACCCCACTTGTGGGATTATACTTGGTTTGTTGTTGTTGTCTCGGGTCCTCTCCTTTTAAAACGGATGTTTCCCTATTCGTCTTCAACTCAGATGGTAATTTTTTTATGTTCTCGTATATGTTGGCAATATTATTTTGACAGGGAATAATGACAAGTTCATCGTTACCTCTATCTCGCAACTGGAAAGCACCTTCTCCATTAGAGATATGGGTGATCTGACTTTCTTCCTCAGCATTCAAGTGAAAAGATCTTCTTCTGGATTGGAGCTCTCTCAAGCGCAGTATGTGCGCAATTTTTTGGACAAAGCAGGGCCCCAATTGAGCATCCAAAAACTCCACCTTCTGCTTTAGTCGTGACTACATTCTCATATTCCGGAACGCATGTGCACTGGCAAACCTCTTCTCACTCCAATGGCGACTAGTGTCAAACTTTACCAAAAGGATAGTCCGACTTTCCATGATTCTACTCTATACAAGCACATTGTTGCCGCCCTTCAATATCTCACTTTGACGAGGCTGGACATCGCTTTTCCGGTTATCAAAGTATGTCAGATCATGCATTCTCTGTAAATCATTAGTCTGTTGTGAAACACCAATTGAGTTATCTTCAGCACACCAAGACATGGTCTTTCATCATCTCTGTAGCAGCATTTCTTCACCTACGGGCCTTCACCAATGCAGACTGGGTTGAACATAGATGACCTAAGTCCGTGGGTGATTATGCAATTTTCTTAGGTGACAATTTAATTTCTTGGACCTCCAAAAAGCAGTGCACTGTGGTTTGTTCCGCGACAGAATCAGAATATAAGGCATTGAAGGATGCGGCAACGGAATTAACTTGGATTCAGTCTCTTGTATTGGAACTCCGTTCATCCTCTTAATGCTCCACCTCTCAGGTGTGATAATATCAATGCAGCTTATTTCACTTAATACGATTTCTCATGCTCGGACGAAACACGTGGAGATAGATTATCGTTTTGTTCAAAATAAGGCTGCTAGAAAGGATCTTGATGTCCGCTTCATTTCCACCAAAGATTAACCGGCAGATGTCCTCACTAAGCCTTTACCTTCGGCTAGGTTTCAGTTTCTTCATGAGGTGAAAGAGCCACCTTCAGTTTGCAAGGGGAGTATTAGGGTATCCTAGATCTAGTCAATTACCATCTAGTTGTATCTCCTATTAGTGTGTGGTTAGGACTTGTATTTTGTTATCTAAATTCTCCCAGATGTACAGCAACCAACTATATATATATCTCATAAATGAATACAATGAGATTTGACAGTTTCCATTATTATCTAATTTCTGACAATCATAAACACTTATACTAGAATTTTGAGTACATCTCTTTGTGGATAGAAAAGAAGACATGCAATACAAGGTCTCCAAGAATCCAATTACTTAATATATAACAAGGACTAAGTGAAAAAATTATACCTTCCTCCCTTCACTCAGCCTTTGCCTAACTATCTGTGCAAGTGTAGGCTGCAAAATAACTAGGAAAAGTTAATTATACACCGATTACATTTCATTAATGCTGCCCATAGTGGAGAAGGATTGGCATCTACCTTTACTGGCTGAAAGAACTCATCAATAACATTTTGAGTATTTGAATCCTCTGAAGAAGAGATAACTCCTGAAGTTGCTACATTCGAACTTGAATGAGTGCTTACACCAGAACTACTAGGCGTCGCACCTTGTCGCTTAGGAATCCTCCTTTGTGGTCCACTAGGTGATCTCCACACTCTCCAGGTAAAAACTATAGCAACTGCGAGACCTGCTATGGCCCCCACAGATCTTGAATCCTGCATTCACCGAATAGCTGTTACCATCATATTATAGAAAAAAAAAAGCAAAATATTTTGATAGATCCTCCTGGGATGAAGCAAACTAAGAGTTATACCACAACATATATCAGGAAGGTCTTTATTTGTAAATTTAGGAAAATAGCAGTTTATTGGATTGTGGAGAACACAAATCGCTAAGTTAACACCCACTGCCTTCCCCAACTCTGCAAGTGGTTTGAATGACTTGGCCACTCACACTTTAGAAGCATTGCTTTATAGCATCCAATGTTACATGAATTGTTCCCTAATACTCCAAGATGTATGGATGATTTGGATAGTCACATCCTTAATAGTGTAGCTTTCGAGCAATCCTAGACCATGGTAATCATTACAGTGTCATGTGCTGTCTGAATAGAGATCAACTCTTCATACCATTTGATTTGTGACTTGTTTAATTTTTTTCTTTCATTTCTGATAATGTTCAATCTGAAAATTGCAAAGCAATTTGCTTGACAGGAAATCACAACCCAGAAGAAAAAGTTCATTGGGGCGGTCCAGAAAAAATTCAGGAAAAATAAACAGAGAGCCATCCAAATTGGCCTAAACCAAATCTCAAACAACCAAAATGAAGTTGTATACTTCTTCGATTGAAAAATGGAAAGTCAAAATTAACTAAGCAGACTATACAATTCTCTTTGAGAAGCATCATCCTGTCAGTGACCTTCAGGATATGGTAATTAATAGATAACGGAAATTAAAAGTTCTATTACAATCAGATATTAAGTGTCATAGTGAAGAAAATAGTTGGACATCATAACTTCACCCAATCTCTTAATCTATGAGACTCAACTCTAAACCAGCAATGTTATCATATAAGCCCCTTTTTCTCAACTTTTTATTTTATAACTCAGAAATTTCAGATGACCAGCGGCACACAGTTGGAAACCGGTGTTTCCAATTTTCTTCCCCTCACTTCTTTTCTTCTCCATCATCAGCTTCTCTAACAACCTTTTCTCGGCAGCTTAAACTGCTTACAGTAGCTACTAGAATCTCAGTCTACGCTTCCAAATCAGCATAGGGGTCGGTCTGATAGGCTAATAAATTACCACAAGAGTAGTGGAGAGGTTATGCATAAGGCTGTAGTGAGGATAAACAGAGAACATATTTGGCATTTGAAAGGATCGCTTAAACATATGAAGATGAACAAGAAACAGTAATGTGAGAACAAGCAAACAAGAGAACAAGAACTGGAGGACGAAAGACAATGGAGAGACCAACAGTGGCAGAGAAGAAGCACAGACTAAAGAATCAAATACCTATCAAATAATGAAATGCATTTTATCTACGACATGAAAAAAGTTGTGAGAATTTATTGGAACTACAACCAGAAATCACAACTTGGCAGTAAGAACAGACAGCAGTATTAGTACCAAGCATTGTTATGGAGCAACTTTTGACTAGACATTCAAGCTTAAACAATTCAGAAACTTGAGGACTAAGTTAAACCATGATTTCAACAAAACTTTGTCTGCAAACACCATAATTTTGAAGAGACAAGAGATTGATTGTAATTAAACAACTGTTACATTACACCTATGATATTTGAGCTACAATTGTTATAGATATTAGATCAGAATCATCTCTACATCATTACAACATTAAAACCCTTGATAATCTCCATTCCCCAATTCAAGTGTCTCTTAACTCATACAACAAGCCAGACACACTCATGATACCAGTCCTCAATGCTACTTCGAAAATATATTTCAGTGACCTAGCTAGCACATTTCAGATAGAATTTTTTCAAGTTTATAGAAGATAAAGATAAGTAACTGGATTTCAAGTATTCAAACCTTACTTTTTGTCTAGTGGACACGTGTCTCCTAAACTGCAAACTACATCTAGAGAAGGTATAATTCTTATTTCAACGTGATTAAAGCATCCTAAGTACAGTAAGCAGCTAGTAACAAGTTTTATATCCAGGTATAATTAGCAAAAGGTGCCAATTTCAATTATAACATTTAGCGGCAACTTATAGTTCCCCTTACAAGAATTGAGCTTATCAAAGCTCTTGCTGGTATAGGACTTTCCAGCGCGAATCTTCATCTCCTACTTCAACTCGATTATTTCAATTAAAAATTTTCAATTCTTAATTCACAAATAAGATATGTTAAAATTGGAGATTGGGAAAGAGAAAGAGGAATAACCAGTGTGTGGAAGAGATTAGAAATCTTCACGGTCAAAAAAGCGCCGAATCGCTTGATAAGCTGAAGGAAATCGTCCTTGGAGTAATCACCCATGTTATTTGTAGTAATTATTTGATAAATTCAGCAAATTTGGCTCTTCGCCGTCGTCTTCGTCGGTTGAGTTTTCCGGTGGCCGATGAATCGAGCTTTCAGCTTTTTCGGCTGTCTCCACGGTGACTTTGGAGTCCAAGTTTTTGATGATCGAAATAAATGTGAAATTGACGAACAGGGACGGAGAGACGCAGCCTTCGAGGAGAGGGTGATACTTACTTATTAGGCATTTCGCATATTCTCCTTTTTTTTAACTTTTTATTTTATTTTCCTTTTTTGAAATAGAAGAAAAGAAATAAATTGTCTTCCTTATTTTCTTGGAAAATGGATCAAACCTGATTATCTTTTTCTTTAATAAAATTTTCTATTTTTTAAAAATTAAATTATACTATTTAAAAAATTATTTATAAGAGTAATACTGAAAAATTGATAAAAGTTTTATCTTAAATGTGTTTCTTAATATGTGTGCATTATTTGATAAATTAAGTTTATGAAATAGAGGGAGTAAAATTTTAGGAATAATTACGGTACAAGTCATTCGGTCAAAATAGTTACCAAAAAAATAGTCATTCACTATATAAATATGTATAGTCGGTGTATATTTTATATATAGTCAAGCTATGTTCAGTTTTTGAATATACCATAATGTATATTTAGTGTATAGCTCATGTATAAGTAATTTACATTGTATATTTATTGTATACTTTCTATGACTTTGAAAAGTTATATTGTATAGTCATATATATTTTCTATGATTTTGGGCTATTTTTATGTAAATAAAGGAGCGCTATATTTGTTGTAAATTAATTAGTTTACTGTATATATTTGAAATTATCTCAATAGGGATAATTACACCTACAAACCACTGAGAAAAATTATTTAACAAAAAAACTCACTTTTTTAAATTACGAAAAGTAGTCATCCGACTGACCTTTGGCTATTTGTTACAATTTTTTCAACCTTCGTTGTATATGCATGTATAGTCAGTGTATATTTGCGTATCATAATGTATATTTAGAGGTCGTTTGGTAGGAAGTATTAGGATAAATAATTCATGTATTAGAGTAAGGTATTAGTTAATGCAATGTTT